>JAPDSC010060661.1:0-31877 GCA_026290005.1 Latrodectus geometricus
TAAAAGGATATAAATCAATTATTAATCCAGTTCAGTTGAATATCAGCTAAGAGTTAAATCATATTTAATTCAATGAACTGAAATTATCTTTTTTAACAGAGTGTCAAGGAAATTAAAAAGGAGACTTCCTCTCTCACGTTTATTTCAGCAAGAGTAAAGAGAAGTTATGTGTTAAAGTATGAAGATTCTGAAACAGAGAACACATACACTAAAGCTTGCAGACAGAGGAATGTATTTAATATAGAAATATATCTTATAAAAAAAAAAGTTCAATTGTGTCAAATTTATTAAAATAAATGCACAAATTGTTTTTTATTATTTACACGAATAAGCGTCAAATTTCAGCCATTCAAATGACTTTAATTAGAAATCATTAAAATACCATGGCAGCTTTTGTACAAACTGTATCTTTAATAATCTATATCATTAGCGGAATGTCACCAAGGTTAATTATTGATATGTATGACCTTTAAGTGCTTATACAGATGGTAGACTTTTAGATCAAGAGCAAACATACCAACACACGCCCTTATAAATAGCCGAGAAACAGAGAAACTGGTTTTATTTTTTATTTTAAAATCAATCTCATTATCCCATTTCTTTAAAAGCAAGACATAGATATGATTTTAACGGTTGATCAAGTTTTTCTCCCAATTCTGTTCTCAATAGAGTTAATGCACCTTACAAATACCCAAACTTACTCAAACACGAAATAATATCCCTCTATTTGAAAAGTAAACAAACTTTCGTTTTAATGAGGGACAAACAAACGCGAAGAAATTTAAATATTTGTTTTAGTTTACTGTGCAAGTTTCATATGAGTATCACGTATCATTAATTTTTATTCAAATTACTTTACACGATTTGGAACGGAAGTATTATTTACTTAAAAAGATAGATAATACTTTACGAAGTAATAGTTTATTTATTTTGCGAAACTAAATTAAAACTTTTGAACTTCACATTCATGCACTATTCAATAATTTATCGCATTGGATAAATACAAATATTAGGTTTCTCATAGACAATATTGTGTAGAACTTTACCACGTACTTTAAAGTAACATAAAAGCTTAACAATTGAAAAAAAGAAGAGACTTATAATAAAACGTACATCATATTTCGGTATATTTTGAGAAAATTTGTTGAAATGGCATTTAAAAATATATTAGGAGAATAATTGTAAAAGATATTTTAACAGTTGATAACTATTAATTAAATAGCTTTTAATTAAATAAATTTCTTTTTGTATTATATTTTCAATTATGCATTTATGTTGAGTATATTAAATTTTTCCAATGACTTTGAATTTTTTTTTTATACTGTATTACATTGCATTTATGAAATTAAAAAGATGATTATTCCAAAATATTTCAATCATGTAAATAAATTAACAACTTGATTCAAAAATTCTAAATTTTTCTCTCTAAATCTAACATTTTAAAATGAAAAACAATAAAAATTTTAATAACATAAAAAGTAAAAAGTTAATAATATTAATGAAATAATTAAAAACTGTTGATACAATCCTAAAAAACGATAATGAATATGTATCCCATACTCGATTGGAAATATAGTAATATTTAGATACCTTATATCAATTAATGTTAAACAACAGGAGTAGCAAGCTACGCTGGGGTAGCCTGGTTGGTTAGAGCGTCATTCTCGTTACCAAAAGGTGGTGAGTTTGAATCTCGGCTTAGCCGAAGATCCGTCGTGTTCACTAATGGTGACTGGGAGCACGTAAAATATGTCGGGTCGTAATGTCCTCCATGTTCCCATTCAAAATTTATAGCTCTGGGGTGGTTGGATCAAGGTTATGGGTCTTCTCTGGTTTCAATCTCAAAATTGGAAGATTCAGATGGTGCTGCCATCTATGAGCCAAAAGTCGTTCTTCCACCTTCTTATGATGGTGCTCTATTAAAAAAAACGGAAGACGCTCTCACTCTGACTTAATTCACCTAGTCTCTGACGCCCGGGCTTAGCGTTGCCAAGTGTCATCAGAAACAACAAAGTATTTGCTTCCAGCTTGCACAACTGTCTGTCGGAGCTAGTGCTTGGGAATTTCCAAAGTGTTTCCTATTAGGACATGTGACTGAAGCTTACTACCTTGTAAAATTCATCTTTGGATTTAGAGATGTGGCGAATGAGATTGATTGAGATTATCCATATCCGATAGTTAAATGTCTATGCTGTTTCCCGGAGATTTCTTCTAGGTAATTAATAACTGAGAATGAATAATTGCATCCAAAATTTAGTCAAAAATACATTATAAAAAAAGTTAAAAACTTTAAAAAATGGGAAATTCATGATCTCTTTCATATAATAAGATTAATTAAACAGTTTAGTTTTACATAATTCCATTACAAGGATAAGACATACAAAATTTCTTCTAAATAATATTGTTTGTATAAATGTTTCTGCTGTGAACAATATTTTTCATTCTTCCAAGTCAATTTGGCTTAAATACACCATCTAGGATTATGTTTAATAATTTCTGAAAAATTTTGAAAAGTTATACACCAATTTCTTCCTTAGAAGTTCACTGTCATAAAAGAATAACTTTTATAATTATATTTTAGGATAAAAAATTTTAATTAAAATATTTTAAGGGGAAATATGACAATTAAAAAATATAATTATTAATTTTAATGTTGTTGCTGCTTAACTTTAAAATAAGATTTATAAAATATTTTACAAAGCATTTAAAAATTATTTTAGGTATTGTAAGTATTAGATTTGTTATTATAGGATATTGAATATGAATTTTAATATGAATAATAGTGTACATCAACGATGTCTCAAAGGAAGTGCACATTTTCATTTTTTTTATTTTCAAAAAACAAGTAAATTTTGCTTATAAATTTCTCAAATTGTATCTAATATAAACAAAATTCCTAACTAGTTTAAATGAAATTAAAGAGGAATATTTTCATTAAATGTACTAAGAAAATTCAAGAAGTTTGTATTGACTTGAGTATATTTTCTTAAGTAATATTTATCTGCGCACTATTAGATTTTAGAGTTTATATATTCTTCTCATCAAAAGATGTACAGATTTTGATGATTTATTTACCAATATTTTTGGTACTGATTTAAGAAAGAATATTTTAGTATAAAATGAGTTATATTAGATATGCAAAATTAAAAATAAAATCAATCGGAAATTTTGTAAAGTTCTCTTAAATTTTTTTCTTTAAAAATTCAGTTAAACCAATTATAGTGCAACATACAGCGTTAAGTGGATTCTGAACCACATTACAAATACTCATTCCCAAAGGACGAATCGATCAATGAAATGCATAAGAGAATGGGAATATATAATTTGTTTTGTCTGACAAGATAATGAGGATATGATGAGAATAAGTATGATTTTTATTGCTCTGCAGACAGTTTTTGCATATTAAATCAATTATAGTACAATCTACAGCCTAAAGTGGATTCTGAACCACTTTACAGGCCAAAGCAGGAATTCATCAATGAAATTCATAAGAGTAAGAAGATTTATTATTATAATTTTTGGTTGAGAAGACAATAAAGATTTAAATTTATGCTAAAAATTATTTAAAAATTCATTCTAAAAATTTTTAAAAATTCGTAGTATAAACATTTAGTATTTAATGAAAAGAGTGCCACAAAAAACATCAAGTTCTGTAAAAACTTTTTGATATCAATTTTTTGTATTGTATTAATTGATTGTATAATAGAAAAAAAACTTACTTTCAGTCTACAGATGCGATCACTTTTAAAACTCACACTAAAATTCCTTTGCTTTCTCATTGAAATAATTATTCACAATATTCTCACTCAAACAAATGCTAAACAAAACCCAATAGAATTTTATCCTTGAAAATGTTTTTTGTGAAGTAAAATAAATTTTTATGTTTTTAAACACAAGTGCAAAAAATAGCTTATGATTATCGAGTACTTTATTTAATGTTAATTGTAAGTCAACATAAAAATATGTCCTAATGCTTAAGGTTTAATATCTGCATATATTTATAATAAACAGAATTAGTTTTTTTTTCTTTATCAGCTAATGTCATTTAATGATTTATTTTGATAGTCTTCCTGTGGTAAATATTTTATGTAACAAGAAAAGTATTTCTTCCTTTGCTTTTTAATTATGATTGAGTTCCACAAATTAATTTCAAAGCAAATACTCTAATAATGGCATTAAAAAACAGGCTTTCGACTTAATCAAATTACTCCATAAACTGGGAATCAAATAAACGTTTTTGAAAATTTATCAATATGCAAACCTACATATCTAAAAGTAATTAGTGAATAAAGAAACCTAATATTGAACTAGAAGAACCATTTCAGAGTACTTTGAAAACAGATATTTTGATCAAAAATATAAAGTAATGAAAAAGTTATTGAAGGAGAATGGGGAAAAGAAAGAAGATAAAATAATTAATGATCAACCTTCTGAATTCTACATATGTAAATACAAAATTTAAGTCTGACAGTACATTTTTAATACAATTGTTTACATATGGAAATTTGTATATGTGTTGAAAAAGCTGATTTTTGTATTCAACCTCAGTTTTTGTAATGGGTATCCTTTAGATTTTTTACCGGTAGGAGAGAGTCAAGTTTAAATTTAACTACATTTATTTATGTCTCCGAATTTTATTTTATGTCAACAAAATATTAGATTGATGGGTGGGACCTGGGTTCGAATCCTGGCTCAGGCATGGATATACTTTCTCTCTCTCTCTTTCTTGTCTTTGTCCTTTCTTTGTGTGTGAATGGTTGCCTACCCTATAAACGGGTACCTATGGCATGTGTGTACTGAGGAAGTCGGACTCCACACCAAATATGGTTCAGTTGGAAAAGTGGAGCAGCGCACCCCATATTGCCAGCCTGGCTGGCACACGACAACAACAACAACAAAATATTAGATTGGGGATACTTATTTCAAATGCTTAGATTAGCCGATAGCCAAGCAGTCAAATTTTAATGTTTTCGTTGAAAGAATAATGTTATGAAATCAAGAAAAATTTACAGTGATAGGAACTTGTTTAACTCCTATCCTGTGTTGAACTACTGGATATGAAAGTTGCACTTATTACTGCATATCAGCGGGCCTTTCCCTCTTGTAAAATTGGAATACGGTCCATAATCTATAAAAAGTCATCTAAAAAGGGAGTACGTGGTTGATACATAAATATTGACAATAACTTTCAGACTATTAGGTTATCTACTACGCAATAGGGAATAAAGATATTGATAAAAAACCGTTGTGATCATAGGTCAATCAATAACATAATATAATGAACCTTAATCAATAATATTCACCATTATAACCATGATAATTGAGCAAAATTGATCACAGAAATCACGTGAATAGTACCCAACAAGATGCTTAAAAGGATTGAGTGTGGAACACTGCAAATGATTGGACATGATGATTTGGATAGGACGAAGTGTGAATACAGTACATGAAACAAAAAAAGCAAAACTTGCCAATATTTTTATAGAAATTATTTAGCTACATGGTTATTACCTCGATTGTTTCTTAGTTTGTATATTTACGGGGAAAACTTGGTCTTGTGTTAGTACAACTATCAAATAAAAATGTAGTTCCTTGAAGTAGCAGCATGTACAAAAAATCAATTCCTATGGATTCTAGACTAATATTAAAATAAAGAAACAATTGGCATTTCTTCTAGAATATCCAATACATTCTCATAAATATCTGGTATAGTAATGATTGTGAAATATAGTACTAGAGGAATTAGAACTATAATAATCCTTATCAATACTATAAAACAGAACATTACAAATATGCATTTAACAATGTGTTCACAAATGAAAATGAGATGTGATACTAAAGTAGATCAATGTTAGCCTGAAAAATCTAGCATTTTCACAGCATTTAATTTAACTGCATTACCGTACCCTACGTATTCTGTCGATATAGCCCCAATAGATTATGATTTATTCACATTTTGATGGATATAATCGAACTTTCTCATTTTTTATCTTCTGAAGAATAAGTTCCAAATGTCAGTAGTAAGTACACTAACACTCAACAAAATGGTTTGCCAAAGCCCTTGGAGTCCTAACCAAATTCCAGAAATTTATAAATATTGCTGGAGACTAAACCAAGTGTTGTTTTCTCCTTTTTTTGTTAAAAATAATATTCCTCTTTGTAGCATTAGTTAGTCATCATGCGCCACTCAAGTATTCTTAAAGTTAAAATAGTAAAAAACGGTTTAGAACAGAATAATTTAAGAACCACAAATAATATAGCAACGGCGTAAGCTAAATAAAACATTTTAATAGAAAATACGGCTATAAGCTGAGATGCTGAATTCATTATTTTAGGTAATTTAAATGTGAAATCTTCAAAGTCTAAATTATTAAGATTACCAAAATTATAAGATAATTGCCAAAACTGAGATCAAAATATATCGACATGATTGTTTTGATAACTAAAGCCAGACTACAAACCTCGGGATACTTTTAATGATAGATAAGATACATATAAGTAGATTTTGGAGCTATATATTTGTTTTGGACTATAACTTGCTATAAAGTGCATTTAAAAAATTTAATAAAAATTAATTTTGGCTAGATCAAAATTTATGTTATATGTTCTTTGATAAAATACTGCTATTGTAATTAAAAATAAAGTATCATTTAATAAGTGTATGTAAATAAATTATCAATTGCAAATTATTTATATTATTCTTATATTCTTCTGAAATCTTTTCCCCATCTAAGCAGAGCTAGAAGCCCAATTTTTAGCGCCCTGGCCTTCGGTTCAATAATTCATGAGTTCATATCCCACTAAAGGTTTGGATGTATGCATGAATTTTATTTCACTTTAAATTGAAGGGCTCTGTCTAATTAGTCCTCGCGTGTAAGAAATGGCTTGAACAACAACCAACCCTCTTAATTAATAGAATAATTTATGAAGATTTTAAATTTATATTAAATAAAATTTTTCTTGAATTTGAATATCTAATTTTCTAAAATTTTTTTCAATAGGATTATTATGTTATATAATGTGTGCATTTTTTTAATATTATTTTTTTCGATTTTATTATGCGTGAAAATTAACCACTATTCTGTAACAAAATAAAAATACAGCAAAATACGAAATATATGAAGCAGAAAAAAATGTATTTATGATTCGTATATAAAGTGTAATATTTAAATTTTCATGTTTATTTCTAGAAGAAACTCAATTACTCATTTACTTGATTTTGATTATTACCAAAATAAACAACAAGCACATAAATATTCGGAAATAATTCACATTTTTTAATATTTTTAGAATTCATAAATTTATGATAAATTTACAAACTTTAGTTTAATTCTAAAGAATACTTATTTTATTCATCTAAATATTTCTTTTCTTGTTTTACTTTTATAAAAACCAATTATAATTTTTATTTTAATCATGAAAATAAAATAGTATTCTTAATTTATTAGAAAAGCTAAAAATATATTTCGTTCAAATGTCTTCCAATGATCAATATTCATTAACTATTTTTGAAAATAGTTAATGAATATTGATCGATAATGAACGATAGCTAAGATTAAAGTGCTTTGCATTTACACCATCATTGTAGTGATTTTTGTTAAAATATTTTAGATAAAATTTAAAAATTTTCTTTCATTTTATAATTAATTCAATTCAAATTATCATGATTTTCTTTTTAGAATTACATTTCGAATATTCCAAAGGATTTTTTTAGTCAAATACTTAAAATTGCAGATTATTTCATAAAAGAAACAAACCTATTTCTTTAAAGATGACTATTTAAACGTAATTGGAGATTATTTGAAAAAATGCACTTATTTGCGCAAGATTTTAAATTATTTATTACCTAAATTTAATTAGTTCACGACGAACTCAAGGTTATTTCATGAAAACTCTTTACAATTTTTATAGAATAAGTTATAGATAGTTTTAAAGATTAAGGAATTATTTATTCTCATAAAATTTCTCTGAGATTTGTGAGATTTTAGGTTAACGTGAATGCTCATTTTCAGAATAAGTTATCATGAAGTTTCAAAACAGAAAAATATTTAAATAAAAATATTTGTGGATATTTAAATAAAATTACCATCAAAAATTATATTAAGGAAGTGTACATTAAATAAATAAAATATTTAAATATTATCAACAATGCAATATTTAATCAAATTTTCAAATAAATACGTAAGCGATAAAATAAAAAATATATATTTGGTTCCTTCAAAATATTAAATAAATCTAAGAAACAACTTTTGAGAATTAATTTTGTTTTGAGTTGTCAGAAAAAAATAAGCATATAAAAGAAAGTTAATTTCTTTGAATTAATTAGTATTAGGAAATTATAATCTCACTTGTTTAAATAATAGAATAAATCTTTATATTATATTATTAACAATGAACATTCCAAAATTAAAAATTCACTGAAAAGCAATACCTTATCCAATATACCACATCAACTATTCATTGTAGTTCAAAAACCTAATACACAAATTTTAAATTTCTTTATTAAACACTGGTGCAATAAAAATTGCCTCAATATATATGAATATTATGTTGGTCATTGAAGAAAAATAATGTGTTAAATTATTTAAAAAAAAATTTTCATATTTTGTATTACAACTAAAAATTTATGGCTTTATGGAGATATAATTAAAAAATGTTGGGTTGATTTTACAATGCTCGAGATAAGAAGTTGAAAACCATTCTACCATTAAAAATAATAAAATATTAAATATAACACCTAAAATTTGTTATTAGATTTCTCTTAATTGACTGTTGGGTTATGATTATAAGGATTCAACCCATCTCAGCATATTGAGTCCTAACAATCCCATTGTCAGTAAATTTTCTCATACTGTTGTCAGACTGATTTTAAAATTTCTCTTTTAATTGTGTAGTAATGAAATAAATTGTGATTAAGGAAAATATATACAAGCAAAATTAGCATGATATCATTAATGCATGCAGTATTTGTAATCTTGAAAAAAATTATAAGCTTTGCGCCGCAAAATCACCTTTCTGCCTTTTACCCTTAAAGACTATTAACTGGTAGCAACATGCAATAATCCTGTAATTATATGTATTTTCATTAGTTATAATTTCCCTCTCATAAAAAACCTACCTTTCCCAAATAGAGTGTAATTATAGCATGACGTCAACATTACCATTTCCATTCCCAGTATATAGAATACTCTTCATCATCAATTATCCTTATGTCAGCCCTTCACGGCACTTCTTTACATTTATCGTGTTGACACAAACGGTAGGAGATATTTTATACTAATATTGGCATAATCTGGCAACGATCCTTTCGAAATCAAAAGGGGGAGAATGCCGACTTCGAAGAATAAAAAGGGCACAGAATTCGTGTGACTTGGTGCGTGCTGCGAGGCAATTTTCCAATTTCATTTGGTTCAACTCGTCAAGTAGGATTTGTAGGTCGGACATCACGGTAAGTTTCATTAGAAAGTGGCATTTTCTCGTCTCTTTCGCATTTGTTTTATTTCGCGTCTCATTTCTCCCCGCCTAACTTCCTGCTCTTGCTGGTTTCCATTTCGTGTGTTTTTTAATTCTCCCATTCCCGATGGCGGCTATCGGCAGGACTGTTCCCTCGCTCTCAAAGGAATTCAGGAAATTTATTTCTTGACGTCTCATGGTTTTACTTTCTTTAGGTAAGATTAATATTTCTTTAAATGTAGTCGCGTGTTTAAGAAAATTAGCTAAACACAAAAACTTTCAAAACTTTACTATTAATGTTATTGAAGAGCATTGTGGAGTTAATATTAGTTCAATTAATTTGAAAGTTAATATTAAGATAACGCTTTTCTTTTTATTTAATGAAATAACTATATAACCAATAGTAGACTTTTACTTGTGGAGTTGCACGTGATTAATATTAAATATTGCATGCCTATGTTTTGCTTAGTTTTTACTGATCTTTATTTCTTAAAATTTTATTTCTTAAAATTTGCTCAAAAGTTTCTTCCAAAATTAACTTAATCTGTCTGGCGTTTTCCATTAATTTACAAATATTTTCGGTTAAGTTCGATTGTATTTCGGTGTTCTCTTATTATTGACACAAAGATTAGAGCAACATTAAACTTTCCTTTTAACTTTGAAATATAGGTAGTTTCTAATTTAATAAATTGCTGTTATAATTATTCAAAAGAAAACTCACTTCATGTAAATAAAACTAAAAGCCCGTGTTAGTTTTGGACTCCTTGAAATCAAAGGCCTACTTTTTATATATGTATGCTGCACAGAATCTTATTGATGTGTTGACTTTACTTTTTAAACTTTTATTTTCCTATCTATTTTTAAAACTTTATACTCGAATTAATAAGTGCTCTAAGCCATACGTACAGGATTCTCAATTTTCGTGTTTCTTTATTATTTAATTTCAAAAAGATAAGCGATAAAGGTTTATATACTGATATTTTCAGATATATTTTTACATAATACTCCACGTACTTTTCTCAAAGTGAATTAAGCAAAACTGAAAGATATTTAAAAATTTTGCATATGATAACAAATTAAACTTAAACTATTCCTATAAAACCTAGTTTCTTCTATATCTGTGAAGTTAAACTATTTAATTCTTTCGCCAGCATTTACTGAAGTCCTCTATTTTAAAGATTATTTTTAATATTTTGCTCTCAAGGTTTAAAGGTTTCAAATAGCCTAGTTATATTGACACTTTAAAAAAAAAAAAAAAAAAAAAAAAAAAAAAAAAATTCCTATGGTAATAAAGCTATAAATTTGTGAAGAGATTTTTTTTACTAAAGATCTCTTGTTTGCATTTGCATCTCTTTAATTTAGCAACTTTTAGGGAACCCTAAAGTCTTTCATGTTTAAGTTTCCTTTGCCCTTAACTTTGCATAAGTATATAAAATCCATTTAATAGGATTGAGAATACTTGAATTGGTCACTAGATTTGACTACTTATTTTCATTTAAAAATATTCTTAAATGTTTTTTTTTTGAATGCTATGTTTTTAAAGTAAATTTAAATCGTAAGACTTTCTTGAATTTCTAGACTAATTAAACAGGTTTGAACAAAATGCGTTAATTTTCTCGTTAAAACTTAGTTTTTAATCTTGGCTGCTCTACTTTTTCTATTCTAGTAAAACTAGAAACACATTTTTGCATCTCTCATTTTAGTTTATACAAAAGGGAAAGTAGTGTTAAAAAATAAAATATTGAAATGTGAAAACAATAACTCTAAATGTTACATTCAAATAACTTATTTTCAACTTGACTGAATTTTGCTTTACATTTGACCTTAACGCCATAGAAAGGAAAATTACTATTTTTATCTTTAATCTCTAGCTGTTTGCATGACTTCATAATTTTGATTTGCGAAATCAATACATAAAAATTTGCTTGCATTCTCACTCGATGATTGTTCCGTAACTTGATAGGTAATGATTAGAATTATCATGTGACTTCTTGCTTGAACAAATAAGTATGTTATATCAGAATAATTTATTTTTGTCATCAGGACTTGGATTAAATTCAATGATTTTCGAAATCGCACTTTTAATTTTTAAACTTTAATTTTAAATTATACAGGTTAAGACAATTTAAATTTAATTAACCACTTTTTTATTTTAAATACCTCTGAAGTATTCCTAATTTATGTACAGTACTGTATCGAATTAAACTGAATCGGAAAGTTATTTAAATCTGTTTAAAAAAATTTAGTTTCTTTCTTACCTTTTGATTCCGATCTCTAGTATTAACAGCCATAATTTCCGAATTAAATTTAAAATTTCTAGATGAATTCCTAAAACAATGAATTTTTTCAATATATCCGTTTTAACACATTAACTTTATGCTGATCTTATTTTCTAAAGTGTTTCTAATTTTTTGTAACTATATTCACTAATATATTCCGAATAATTTCACTCTGTCGCCATTTTGGTTTAATATTTATTTTATTAAAAAAAAAAGTTTAATATTTCAAATTTTCACTTTCATGAGCAAACTTTAATCTCTGTTTTACTCTAATTGTTTATTTGACTTACTTTATAAGCCTTAATTTGCTGTAGTCAAATTATAACATTCTTATTCTTGTTAAAAATTATCAGCTGTCAAGTTTGTACTAAGGAAATCATTGGTTAATGTTGAATACAATTTTCGGAAGTTAATAGTTGACGAATGTCTTAGAAGAGCAATCCATTTTTAGTTATGCTGATAGTTTTTAATTTCTTGCTTTAATTTATATTCAGAAATCTAAAGGATGCATATTTTAAGAAGTTAAATGTCGAAGTAATTAGTCTTTTGAGAATAAAAATATATAAACCTTTCAAGTTTCACTCTATCGAAAATTTGACCGGCTAGGCCTTTTATATTTGCGCTTATTTCATATCTTCTGATTTAATATTAAATTTTTACAAAATGGCTACTTTCATACAAGCATTCCTCAAATGCTAAATGTTACAAAACTTTTGTATATTATATTCACACATATCCAACATAATCGTTAAAATATCTAGTAAACTAACATATCTCTATAGTAAGATTTCTTGATTCTAAGAATGATGAAAGGAGAATCATTAACTCATGCAACCTGTTGTGAAATCTTAAAGGCTTGAGTGTCAACGCTGGAAAACCCCACTTTTGTGTTCAGTGTTAAATTACTTACACTATCATTAGCTTGGAAACAACCATTTGGCTACAATAACATCTAAAAGAATGTAGAAGTCCACCTTTCACATTAATTTTCAAGGTAACTGGAACTGAAATATCCAAGGAACTAAATGAATAACTACTTCACTCTCTTGCTTTTCTAAACTTTGTATTAAAAGTGTCATTCTGTCTCTGGATATTCTTATTCGACTGTTTGTCTTTTTATTAGTCTTCAGAGTTTTTGGTTATTACAACTATTTTAGTATATGGTATCTATAACTTATAATTTGATTGGGGGAAAATCGTATGTATTGTTTGCTGATTTATTTTCCGAGGTCTTAATCTTCAACCGTTCAACTAATTTTAAATCTCCTCTCTCGCATGGATGTTTCAAATTTGGAATTTATTTTAAACTGAGCCCTTTCTAATTTCATCTAATGTACAAAAGTGATTATTAATCAACGTGACAAACCTCTTATCTGTAAACGCTAAGTTGACGTCACTAAATTATACATCCATATTGGAACTACAAAAATATTCATGCTAGAGATAAAGGAAAAATTCTTTGCTTGTAGAGAATTAAAATACGTTTTTGCTTAAACTAGATTTTTATTCTAAGTTAGTTTTTACAACAATCTGTGACATTCACTATAAAATGTTTTGTAAATTTTAGGTGATTGTTTGACTACCTCTGAATTTAAGTGACTTGGGGGGGTGCAATATTTAAATTTGCTTATTTTACCATATATAATGAAAACCTCTAAAAGATTTGTAGTTTAGCATGGTTCTAGTTTCTTTGTATTTATTGTGTAAATCGTACCCTCAACTAAATTGAAGTAAATGATCCTATTTTTTAGTTTCTAAACAGGAAGAATTATTTTTAGTCTCGTTAAATCTAGATTCAAGCAATACTGTATTGCGTAATCGTTGAATGTCGTACAAGTTTTCGGCGGTATCTTCTGAAAGTGGATTGAACTAGAAATTTAGTATCCAGTATACTAGCCTACGAATTTTCACTAATGATATTAAATCTGCATTCTAAAACAAGTTCTATAATTTGCAATAATTCTAGGAAAGTTAACAATGTTTCGAACAATAACTTCCTGTTCATCTGAAATGATGGATTCAATAGCAGATAATTTTTGTATCCCTTTTGTTCAACACAAAATCTCTTTTAAACTAAAAACAGTCCCTTTAAAACTCGAAGTACTTACCCTTCCAATTTTACTTTTGAGTTTAAGATTTAATAAGTTAAGTCATTTAAATATTGTATTCAGTGTAAATATTGTTCATAATGAAATTTTCATCAGAATAACTAAATTTGAGAAGTACTCGTGCCCTAAAAATGTTTTCATTGCATTAGATATTCCTAAATTCATTAGGATTTAAATGCGTAACTTTTGTTGTTGAGCTATTGTTATAGACAAACAATTGTTAACGTCTATTATATGTAATATTCTTGACCAAAAAATCTAAGTTTACTTTAGAGATTAAAAAGCTGAACTACTTCATAAGCTACTACGAAGCTTCATTTTAATGAATGGGAACTTTTTAATTTCATTAATTTTAATTTAAATCATTTACTCCCTAATTTTTTTTACTAATTCTTTCTCTACCTACTGTTAACTCAGTATAATAACTATGAAATAATATGGTAAATAATACTGAGGAATTATTTTTTCGGTTGATCACGCCAGTTCTCAATTGATTAAAAATGACTAGTTTTAACAATAAAATTTGTATGTAGCTTTGTTAGTTGAAGAAATTGGTTAGTTTCCAGTAAATATTAATTGAATTTAAAGAAGTAGCCAGAAAAAAATATTCGTTTAATCACAAAACTGTATATTCTATATGGGGAATACTCTGTTAACATTGGCATTAGTGTTTCCTTTTATACAAATATTTTAAAGGTAGGAAACTTTAATAGCAATAAATAATATTCCTAGCGTTAAACTTTATTGCAATATACTTAAAAATATTTTCCATTTCTTGCTCTACATTCCATGAAATTCCTTTCAAATTTTGCTTTATGGATCTTGATAGGCATTTTTGTAGAAAAGCCCTGTATGAAGTTTTTCTTTCATAGGAGCTTCATAAAATTTGAAGGTTGAGGAACTCTAATTTCCTTGTTTGTGTAATTATTAGATTTAGTTATTCACTTTTCATATTTTTCTGAATCCGGTTACCAACTACATTTGTAACGCAACTAATTGATGAATTAAAAATAACATTTCAAGATTAGAGTTTTATCTTTATAGTACAGACCAAATATTCCTATTTCTTAGATTTAGTTTCCAAAGCATGCTAAATCTCTTCCTAGACATTTACAAAAATTTAATGTTTAAGCTTCTAAGTGAATGCTAATGATACACTAAAGGTTTAAATATCTGTCTTAAGGATTAAACACAATGTCGAATTCCTCTTTATGATTAGAAGTAAATGCAAACTTAGTAAAAATGTTAGCTTACTTGTGCAAAGTTCTTCTAACTCAACTCAGTAGTTTAATTTGGAATGCTTTTGTTACATTTAAGCACTTTTAAAAAATGAGCTTTATAAAATTCTTTGTCAGTTTTGGGTAAAATGCCCTGTAAATATGTGATAGTTCGGCATAGACTTCTAATTCATGAAGAAAAGTTGCTGTAGTAGAATTGAGTAAATTTTTGTTTTTCTGAATTCAATGATTCTTAATAAGTAAATCAAACAGTTAATCTGCGCTTTAGGTCCCCTACTCTGCCAACTTGGCGATAAATGCACCAAGCGTGGTAAACCGGGCGTTTTTATACCCAATGAGCTCTTTATGGCAACCTCCGTAGGAAATTTGCGTTTTTTCGCGCATGCTCATTAATTGGTTTTTTTCTTTTAGCATTTTCATTGGTCGTTAATTAGTTTCAGTTTGAAAAATCGGTCATTTTCATTGGTTGCTGATTAGTTAAAAATCGTATTCCATTATCGCCATGGCAACAGCGCTTTTGAAAACCCGCCAAGTACGGGACCCACAGCACACAAGTTGGCAGAGTAGGGGACCTAAAGCGCATTTTCACCAAATCAAACATATACATATAAACTTTTAAATGGAGTGGCATAGCACTTACACAATTTAAGTTGATGTTTAAAGGATTTGGATTAAATATTTGGTCTTTTATCATGAGCGCCCAGTATCTACTTATAGATCATCTATTATCTCGGCTACTAATATCCGAAAGTGGATACAATTACCTTTAAAAATTGAAACCAATTTCCTTAATATAAGCCCTGAGTTTTAGTCAAGAATAAATCTAATGACTGATCTGGTAACTCTCTGCTTATTAATTTCATATAGTAGCTGTTAATAAACATTAGGCAGCTTAGCTTCAAGTAATTTGGAACCAAAATAACTCATTCTGGCGCAATTTTTCTAATGACTTTCTTATTCTTGTCAAATCAGTAGATTACCATTATATCATCTATATACTTAATTATCACAGTCAGAACTATTACTGCTTGAAATATCGTCAGGGTTTTTGATTACATCATCCGCGAAACATTTCCGGACAAACATCTTTGATCTTTATAAAGCTTGCGCAAAATGATACAAAAATCTTTTGTAACATTTCGCAAAAACGTTGCTAACTAAGGCTGTTCGGTGACATTTGAATAGACTTTATTATCACAAAAGCAGAAATTAAACCATGAAAAGTGAAAAATCGGGTTGTATAGATAGGGGTATCCCCATGGAAGTCTTGAATTGAGCAGTGAGATGGTTAAATATAAATTTTATTTAGTAACTTGTTAAGTAGATTTATAGTATAGGAACAGGCTATCATTCATGAATATTTAGTTGTTTCTATAATTCTATGCCTTAAGAAAATTTAATCTCTAATATTAATAGTTTAGACTAACTACTCTTTGAATACTAGAGTTGAGATTTATTTTAACTTTGAAGAGAATACTGCAGAAATGTTCTGTCGAAATTTTTCTGTTCAAGAATTCTAAATGACATCTTTATCCATGCATGTAATGTCATGGCCTCCGCCGGAAGACTTTCTAGATTCACTCTAGTGAACAAAGCGTGTCCATTATCACTAAAGCATAAAACTACCGGAAGCAATTTTCAACTTTCGTTAACAATTTTGTTTGCAGCATTATATCACGACTGAATATTTTTATTTAGTGCAATTCTTGAAGTTTTATATTGTTAAAAATCTTCATTTGTATGGAGTTTGTAAAGTTCAGCACCTTATTAAGAAAAAATAAAATTGAAATTTTGGTGTTCCTAAGATTTAGATATCAAGTCAAGAGTGCTTGGTTTAATTTGTTAAGTGTTTTTCATTTAACGGAATGTTCAACGTTGAAATTCTTAAGGTTAATATAAAAATTACTACTAGAACTTTCAGCCAGTTGCGTATTGTAGAGAGCTCTGTCACTTCAAGAGTTTTCACTAAACATTCTGAATGTCTAACCAATTTAAGTAAATTGAATGAGACTGTTAATTTTCATCACAAGCATTAGTGTTATTTACTTATGGATATTTAAGATTTTTATAAGTTTGTTTTTATTTGAAAGTCCAAAGAAATTATCATTTAATCTTTACAAAAACTTTTAAACTCTTAACTCTCTAAATCAATCGTAAAAGTTTAACCACAACTGTACCTTAACTTTCAATTACAATCTTTAAAATTTTATTTCCAACAAAATCGCATCGGATATTTAAACTCGTAACACCACTGTCAAGACAACCATTACTAATATTTGTTCAGACTATTCCGCTATTTGGAATTTTCAAGATTGGACTAAATTGAATATTAATGATTCATTAATCCCTTCTCTAAAATTTAGGTTAATAAATGAGAAACTTTTTTGAAGCAAAGGCCTATAAAATACAACAGAAATTTGAGGTGAATAGTATAACGGAAAATTTTCAGTGAGACTGTAAGCTTTAGTGAATTTACAGGAAGCACTTAATTCATGAATTTAATCATTTTAAAAATGTTTATGAATACCAAATTTTTTGCACTAACTAAATGAAATTAAATTATTGCAACTCAATAAAGAATTAGTGTATCTGAAATTGATGGTTCTACAAATTTTCATTTATAAGATATGGTTAAAAAAACTGCTTAACAGAACACCATATAATTAAAATTTAGTAATCCTTTCAGTTTGTGATAGTATCACATCATTGAATTTTAACTTTCATTTTAACACAAATGACAAAACTAACGTTGCTCTCTTGATAAAGGTATCTATGTATAATTTTTGAAGAGTAAACTAGATGTGGTTTCTTTTTTAAAAAAAAATAAACCAGGTGATTAATGACTAGTGCTTAAAGACTTTTAAAGAATGTTTAATGCAATATCGAAATAAACTATGTAAATAGCACTATAGACTTTGATTTCAAAATGATTTAACAATCATTGATGAAAGTGTTCGTCAAATGTAGGGAACTCAAAGTTAAAAGTACTTTAAGTTATCTTAAGAACACAATGCTATGTTTTGAAAACCTAAATATCACTTAATTTTTAAGGGGTATTTATCTAAATTCTAAAGCTGATTATCTGATCAAATAACTACTGTAAACACTAGAGTACAATTCTAACATTAAATGGCTTCTTAAAGGGGTTTTATGATAAAACTGAATAGGCAGTTTTAAGAAATTGAATATTTCCGGATCTTTTTGAACATATTTATAAAAATTTATGGTTGAAAGAAATCAGTATGCTTAGTATTATTGTAGTTAACGTTTAATTTTTTTATGAAAACTTTGAGATTTATATGTATTTTCTTCAGTTGGTTCAAATAATCTTGATATAAAAGCAAGTAAATGTAAGGACGATCGTCGCAAACTTAGTTTCTGTAAGTCTAATTTCAACTGTCGTTTAAAAATTTAAATGAAACACTTGAACTTACTTCGAGTTTATAGATTTGCAATTAAATTTACACCAATCAACCTCATCTCTAAATGCTCCAAACCAAAATAACTGCAGTGGTGAAAACATCCTTTAAAAAACCCTGTAATGTTTGCAGTGAAAGTTTTGGTAAATTCTTAACACTTCGAAGAATTTTTCGAAAATGAAAAAAAGTTAGTTTAGAAAAGTAATGCTATTTGCGGGAAATGTTTTTCTTTTGCATTACAGCTTACTAATTTTATTTCAATATAGGTGTCGGTGTCTTTAAGAACTCATGGCCATTCATCTCTTAAAGTATGCTGCCTTGCTGTGTTTGTTTCACTGTGTATGTGCCCAGTACGGCTACTATGGATTATTTTCTAGAAATAGTAAGTTCGTGTAAACTTTTCATAACTCTTATTGCGGATTTTCGGATAAAATACTAAAGTTTAAATTGGTTTCAAATTAATCACATTTAATCTGTTTATAGTAAATTTTTGGAATCTCTTACCTACTGAAGCACTGAAAATCAACTAGTCTGCTTTTCAGGGCAGCGTTTTTTACTGTACTGACTTAAAATATTTAAGCTTTGAATAACTTTGTCACACTTTATTAAATGAATACTGTAGCTTTCATGCAGAAAAGGAGTTTATTCTTGTTTCTTTGCAGATGAAGGACACTACCTTAATCCATATGGAAAACCTGCATTCTATCAGCAACCTTACAGACGCACTGACTCTTGTAGTCAATATCCAGGATCCACTTGCATGTTTGTTCTTCTCTGCCTCATGAGTGGTGGAATGCCAGCTGGCACTTGTCCAGGTAATTTTCTATCAACATGCTGTATTCCACCGACTTCTGTGACGCAAAATCTTCCAGCAAACGTACCCAAGACTATTATTCCAGCATCAGTACCACAAACCATCGCTCCTCCAAGGACTGTCCAAAGATGGACATCATTAAGAAATCCTCCTGTTGAACAGTCTATTGAACCCAAACCAACTGATCAGAGATGGATAACCACAAGTAAAATTCCTACGTCTACGGAGAAATTTACTGAAACCACAGAACAACCGGATCTTTCTATTTCGACTGAGAAACCAATAAAGACTCGCAATAATACTTGTAAGTAAGCATTCACAAATTGGAGCTCTTTAGCCCTAATATCTTTCCTAATATATGCTAAATGGTTTACTAGTTAATATTCATAAAAACAAACTTCATATTTTACTCTCCAAATAAGATGCATTGTTCAAGTGAGCTAAGCGGTTACTTCTTATATAACCTTAAATTGAAAGTTGGGTATCTCAAACATACGTTCTACGTCTTAAAATCTAGATGACTTAATGTGTTTGCATATCTCAAAACCGTTTTTAAAGTATTTTCTTATTACTTTGAAAAGTAATCTGGTAACATGGATGCTTAAGAGCTTTTCATAAATAGAACTCTATTACATGAAATACAACAATGATATTATACTTAAAGCAATCGAATATTTGTTTTATTAAAGCAAAGATAAAATAGTACTTTATAGTTTCTTAACGACAGGAATTTTTTTTTTTTATATACTTATAAAATCTTAACTTAAATATAAAGAATTTCTAGTGTTTTGAACCACTCTCGGAATTTTCAAATTTAATTTATAAGTGTCCATAATTAATTCATAATTAATTATCCATTACAAAATTTCTCCGAAATCTAAGCATTCTTGCTAAAATTCTCCGTACCAAAATTTCAATTATCAATAAAAACTTTATGTTCGTTGTACCATCTAGGAACTAACTTCAGTTTTAAAAGTTTCCCATAAAATAAATTAAGCATTATTGATTTTATTTTTCAGTTTGCGGTGTGATTAAAGCTAAACCTCAAAGTAGAATAATTGGTGGAAACGATGCTATGTATGGAGAGTTTCCGTGGCAGGTTATAAAGTTGAACTTTTTATTTCTTTAAAAAAACTTTTTGTAAAATCGTATCAAACACTTACATCGATTGTTCAATTTTAGGCGCATATTAAGCTGAAGAAACAACAGTGTGGTGGTGTTCTCCTTAATCAATATTATATTCTAACTGCTGCTCACTGCATTTATCAGTAAGTAGTTCAATTTTCATCTAAAGTTTTAATACTCTATATGCTCAATAGATGGCAGCATCAAACAAAATTACTAGATAATAACTTTATTGAGTAAAGCGAGAAAAGCTTTTTGAGTTTATTTGAAACTTCATTACGTCCTCTTTTGAGGATTTCCATTATTAAATTTAGTTTGATTTTTTAAAACTTTGATGAGCATTTAATTTCCTCGAATTAGTAAATTTCATGCTTTTGAAAACAATTTTTAACATTTATTAAAATTCTTGCTGTTAATCAATCTTAATTTTGGGCGACTTTCTTTTTAAAATTAAAAATCACTTCTATGTGTGAACACTTGATTTGACTGTTTATTAGAATCTGTTTCTTCTTTAATGATTTAATAATTATTCCTCTGGCTCGGTATTAAAATAAAAGATTGCAGTTATGTTCATACACTATAGTATCGATCATTAACACCTCTTTCTATTAAGATTTGTAGAGATAGTAATACTTCACATAACTTCTTTTTACCGAAATTGTTTCTATTAAAACTGTAATAGGAATATTTAATGAAACTATTAAGATTAGTTTCTCGCTATTCCAATATTAATCTACGTTAAATCTAAAAGGATGGATTTGAGCAGATTTCTAGAAATTGCTCGATTGACTAATTTTTTTCCCTTCTCTGAACCATTTCTAATCTTATAAAATCTTTCAGAATAAGACTAAAGGACATAGTGATTCAGCTTGGCGTATATGATATACAAGACCATTCACGTCAGGAGAATCCACCTCAAGTCTTTTCAGTTGTCGAAAAGAAGGTACATCCAAAATTTCAGTATCAAGCAGCTCACCCAGACAGATTCGATGTTGCTCTTTTGAAATTAGACAGAGCAGTTAGATATCAAGATAACATTGTTCCTATCTGTCTACCACGTAAAGATGCTAATTTTCTCGGTCGGAAAGGATATATCACTGGTTGGGGTAAAACCGATACTGGCCTTGGTGAGTTTTTAAATTCCTATATTGTCTGTTGGGATTTTATTGGACCTAATATTCTTTCTCATTATTTCTTTGTTAACTGATCTTTTATTACGCTTAACTCTTGCCTTAAATTTTCTTAATTAGTTTGTCTTAATTTTAAATGTTTTAGGCTTAATCTAAGCTTATTGACTTGTGAGATAAACAGATTACTCTTCATATACAGGTACAAGATTTGGTACTCGCTTGTTGCAAAAAGTTGACGTTCCGATTATTTCAAACAGCCAATGTGAAAAATGGCATGAAGAAAAAGAAATTGACATTACAATATCTCCTGAAATGTTGTGCGCTGGTTATGAGGAAGGTCAAAAAGATGCTTGTGTTGTGAGTATTTAAAATCATAATGGAGTTTTGGTTCCCGTTTTATTTCCCAGTCAAGTTTCTTATTAAACCATGAGTTTAATAAGAAACTTGACTGGGTTATGGAATGCAAAAGTACTAAATATTTTAGATTATCTCGTGGGTTATTTTTTAAAAATTCTGGTTTTCTAGTTAACCAGATAAAAGGGCTGAATTAAAATTTTTTTAGTTAAATATTCTATTTAAAAGTATTATATAAAATTTCTCTCATTTTAATGTCATTAATGTAATAAAAGTTTATATTTTTAGATTCATAGAAATGCTAACCAAAATTATACTTCACTTAATAGTTTCACTCCTGATTTTTTTCTCTTAAGCTAAATTTAAGATTAGTCCTAAAACATTATTTACTTTAATGTATAAATGTACATCTTCAAAATATAGAATATGAAGTTTTAATACTGGAAAACATAAATCAGATTTAAATTTTCCAATAGATCTTTAGTTTAAAACAGATTTGAGAGTTTAAATCTTATGTATAATAAAAGTATTCAATTCTGAGACTTTTGCCTTAATTAAAGTTTAAATATTTTAGGGCGACTCGGGTGGACCATTAATTGTTCCTGTGCATGGACGATGGGTTGTTGCTGGTCTAGTATCCGCTGGATTTGGATGTGCACAAAGTAAACAACCAGGAATTTATCATCGAGTAACTCATACGGTGGATTGGATACGTGAAAGTATTACATCATGATTAACTGTTATCAAATCTATTCACTAGACAACGCACTTGTGCAGCAGATTGTGAAGTTTGACTGGAGTCCATATTTACAGTTCAAAGGACTTTCCATGAATTTACTTATACTGTGTGCCATTTAATGTTGCCATTTTAAAAGACTTTTACCCTTATAAAGGGACTTGTTTTAAAAAGCCTTCAGAAGGTTTAGTACTGTAAGTGAAATATGCTATGTAATTCTAAGATTATTTTAAATGTGAACGAAGTTCAAACTATTTTTAAATTATATATTTTAATATCATTGTACATAACTTGCTGATTTTTAGTATTTCATGCTAAAATCATTTGTGTTTAAATTGTAATTTCATTTGGTTCATTCACTTTACAAATGTTGATCATTTGGAGACAAACTTAATAAAGCATCTTTAATTTTTAGACCATTTGTTCTTTGAAACAAATAAAAAAATATCGATTTTTATTTTACCTATTTATACAAAGTTCATAAAATGAAATTAGTATCATTTTCTCTAGTTATACAGCAAATAACATGTACTTTCTCTGGTTTCTAAACCTGTACCAGTTGTTACATTTTTAAGATGTGTACATTTCAATCCAAAACCTCCTGCATATCTCTGTTAATTGAACACTCTACAAAAACTCAAAATGTTTTAGATTTAATTTTTACAGTTACAATTATGCGAAGTGGCTGCAACTTCAGCTTTTAAAATCTTTATTTTAGTTTGGAAATCGGATTGCAAAGGGTTTTAAACAGGGCCACAGTATCTGATTATTTCGTTTCAGTAAGTCACTTATTCGTTTTTCTATTGGACGAAGATAGTTTCTAAACTTAACAGGAATGGAAATTACTTTAGCGCTGTAAAGTTTTCAATCTACTATCATTGAGGGATTAACTAGCCTAGTAGATCGTTAACTAAGTTTAAAATATTTATTACGAGTAAGTCATCTGATAGTTGCGCTTGGTGAAAGAAATAGAATCCATTCGAAGAAATGATTTCAAAGATTTTAGTCATTCTTTAATATGTATCAATGTGTAATGTCAAATTTCTTATTCCCTTAGAGGATCTCAGTATTGTCACCTGAAGGGTTATCATTCTGTTCAAATCTTAGATTAGTCTCAACTTGGATATGGCTGTTTGTAATGGACCGCTTTGAGATCTGCGTCCCGGTTCGATTGTTCTTAACCCCTTGACATACAAATTAAATAAAAATCAAGACTGAAAAATATCAATAATTTTTCGCTCAACTTAAAAGAGTAGATGTTAAGAAAGGGTGAATTCTCCTACAGAATTTGATTTTTATAAATCAGACTGATCTTAAATCATGATTTACAATGACGAGTAATACGCGTCAGTCTCCAATTGCCTATGAAACGAATGACTAACTCGTCATTTCATGTCAAGGGGTTAATAACCATTCATAGATTAACGTAAAACCTAGGAACGAAATTAACTTATTAGACTTATATCCTGCCATTTAGGTTTATTACTTTGAATCTGATTTTATAGTTCCAAGTTTCCAATGTTAAAAAAAAAATATTTCTTTAAAATTTAGCAACAAAGAAACTTCAAACATTCAATATATTATTGAAAAGAATAACTTGAATACAATGCCCGCGTATTTTAAAAAGTCCGTTGATGAGGAATGCGAGCCAAAAAACACAGTTCATTTTTCAACAGTAGAAATGAGTAATCTTTTGCCACAATTTTACCATTTAAAACTCTAGGGAAGTTCTTATAGCACTGAAATAAAGGCTTTATTCATTATAAGCTTTTATCTTAATATGGTTAGATTTTATTCGATACGGAATTAGTAGTAAATGAATTAATCATTATAATAAATACTTAAACTCTAAAGTATTTACAGGATTTCAATATCCTATTTTTTTAATTTAGTTATATCAGTACATTTTAAAGAAATTCATTTTGTGAATTCATATGTTCAAACTTATCCAAATATTTTCTATGTTAATCTTAGCATCCAAATTTCTTTGTCCGCAATCAAAATTTAAAATGTTATCGCAAAAACAATTTTTAAAATTATTGCTGTAATTATATTTTAGGTAAGAGATTAAACTAATAAAACAAATTTTTGGGAGAAAAAATAAACTTGGTATTATATTACGTAATTTAACGTGAAAAAATAGTTAAATTTTTAAACTTGTGAATTTGTTTTAACACTAATGTTTATCGGATAAAAAAAAATTGTTCATTAAATTAGCAAATTATTTAATAAATGAGCAGGGATTATATTATAAATATCAAATTTTAAATCCAATATTTTCTGGAATTAGATCCATGGAAATTACTTCTCACCTCATTTGGTGTTAAGTACTTCACGACTCATCGAAAGGGGCATTTGCTTCCATTATTTTCTGTTTTGCAAGAGCATTTATCAGACTCTAGGCGTATCCGCCTCTTTCCACGCACCACCGCCTCAGTTACTGTGTTACAAGTGTGACCTACCTTTCCTTTGTCTATAGATTTCAATGTCAAGCACTCCGGTGAGCAACGAGTACTCGATTCTGGGATGCGCCTCCTTTCACAAGCGAATTAAAAGGAAGTTCCGACTGTTTAACTTCCACTGATTGTATCTTTTATCTCAGTTCGATGAAAGGGATTGCAAGCTTTGGAGACGTGGAAAGAAAGAAAAGTAAGGCATGAGAACGCGTCTTTTGTTGTAGAATAATTTATTCTTTTTAGTCGTAAATGATGAAAACTTCGCACCTAATAGTGGCAGTTGTTAAATTCTCTAACGGCAGAATAACACTAAGAAAATTCAATAAATTATCCGTCTGAAATTTTGTTATAAAGTTGCATCTACACACGTAGCAGTATTGATTTCTATGCAAATATTCAATGTTATTTCTAGATATAGAAAAGAGTACTCTATATACAGTTTTACTTTTAAATTGGAGTATATATATTTGAAAATTTATAAGTTATACTTGAATAATGGTAACTTATAAGAAAACTCACTTTGAAACTTACAGTAATTTTACCTAATAAAATATCAAAATTGAAAATTTGCTTATAATTAAATGAAAAAATGAATCTTAGTCTATTCGATAAAAAAAAATTTAACATGTACTACAAATTTTGATCATTCTGGACGTAGTTTCTTTGATTTAAAACATGAAAATTTGCATTTTATTCCTTCAGTCAAAATTATCTTTGGATTATCTAAGACAGTAATTTTGTATTATTAAAGAAAGTAAATTTGTGATTGTACCTTTTAATAGGTTTTGGCAGAATATTTACAAATTTCAAAATTGGGAAATTTGTTCCAGTTATAATTCAAATATATTTTTAGCTATAAAATAATATATTTGTGTTTATGCATGTAATCGTAAAAGAAAATGATAAAAGGTTTAAATAAATATTGATAAAATATAATTGAGTAACTGCAGGAAAAGAAATTATTCCAAGAAATTGCTTAAAATATTTTTGTAATTTACTTCACTAATTTTGGATAATTTGTATTGGAATATACATTATTTTTAAGACTTTTTAATCAATATAGTTCAGTATTTATATAAAGATATCACTGTAATAAAGAAATCCTATAACTTCAACATTTGAAAACTTAATATTTAAATGTGATTTTTTTATAGAGTATGTAAATTTCCCGAAATTTAAGATTTAAAATTTTGAAATTTTAATTTTACCAAAGCCATTTTGCTGTACCAGACGGTGGTAAATTTTGGCTTGTTCTCCGCTCAGTAATCAATATCTCTAGAGAAGCCATAGTTTTGAAGACTATATTCAAACCATATTTATAAATAGTTGTATTTCAACTTGACTGAGTTAAACATCTTGAATATTTCTCACGCAACGCTTATTCAGTAAAGCTGAGCTGATCTCATCTTGGTCATTAGTGTTTGTAATTGTTTTCGAATGCGTTTTAAACTGTAAGTGCCGGTCTAGTTAGCTTTTGTGGTAAACAATTACCCCGTTGAGTGAAAAACCAAACTAAAGCTTATTAAAGTTTAGTTTGGTTTGTCATTAGTTTAGTTTAATAAGATTATATATATATATATATATTATATATATATATATATATATATATATATATTGAAAACTGGAACAAGCCACAAAATCTCAGAAATATATTAATCTATCAATATGATATGGAGTCCTATACCACTTGAATTTTTTATATTGTAATATATAAAATTATAATTTGATGCTTTTTTTCATTTTAAAATTTTATTTTCAATAATAACTCTATTCACAGTTTTCTATTTAACCAACAGTTATATTATTAATATTATAGGTATACGCATGATTATTAAAAATTGCATGCTATTTGAATGCTCTTTCCGGTTGTTTTACTAACTGAAGCATCTTTCATTTAGGAGAAAAAAATGTAATGTTAGATTCATTGAGATTTATTGGTTTGAAATTGATTCTGATTAATCAGTGTGATAATTATTTGTTAATACAAAGTATTCTTTGTGATATTAGTAATATGAAAGCATTCCATCAGGATTAATTAGAAGCATTCTATAAGAATAGTACTTTTATTATGGAAGTATTTCCCATGATATGAGAAGACGATTGTATATACAATCCTGTATCGCAGTCATTCCCTTCTGAATTTACGAATTCCATATTCATATAATTTTAACATATCTTTTTATGTCTACTCCTACGAGTAAAGCATACTTTTAATGTTACTTTCTAATACTAACTTCTACTATTACTTACTAATACTAATACTTCAATTTATTTCTTCTGGCATACTCTGGTCACTCACGTTTCACACACAGACATTTGTTTCTAGCGAATTAAATCCTTGGTGTGAAGCGTGTGATGAACCATTTTCAGTGAATCGTATTTTAATTTCATGCAAACATTTTAACTACGAACGTTTACATTATTTTAAAACTGATTTTATAACTTTATTTGATTTGTTGGGAGAACCACCCCACAGAAACCTATTTGCCTTTCTAAGGGCAATAGGTTTTTTAAATTTTATTTAATGTTTCATGTTATATTTTTGTATAAATATATTCACATATTTAGTTTTTTATTAAATTTTAAATAAAAATTGATTTAATAATATATTATACAAACATTTTTGTTTTTCAAAAGATTTTACTGTTTGGGTAAAAAAAATAAATAAATAAATAAAAATAAATAAATGGAAAATAAAATTTTGTCTTGGCACAGATTGTCCAATTTCGGACCTTGTGCCATAAAACCAACCCAACCAACCAACTATCTGGCATACTCCGAGATGTACAAAAAATACTCGTTTTACGTCATGTGAAAACTAACAGAAAAAGAATGTGAGAAAAAAAATTCTCTAAATATCAATCTACTTTTAATGTCAACCAATTTTCAAATATCACAGTTTTCCATGATGTGGTTGAGCTAAAGTTTTAACCATTTGTCTATCATTCACTGTTTTACATGAAGTAAATTTCACGTAATTTCTATCGACCATCTTAGTAGTCTGAATTTGATAATAAACAATACATATTTCATGAATGTATTATGTAAATACAAACTATTTTACTTCTTCCTTTGTATTGATGTCATTAACTCGTGATACAGGCTTAGATTAATCATTTCCATAATGATATGGTACATTTCTTTGATAATTGATGGGCCAAAAACATCAATGAAGTCGTTTTGGAAAATGTGGCTGAATTTTGAATATGTTGTTCGAAGTATTTTACTCAAAATTAGTATTATCTTGTGAAAATTACTTTATGCATCAGTAATCTTGTGCACTAAACAAATAGGAATATGTAAGCTTGCATACTTGTTATCGAAAATCTAAAACTACGGAGAAGAATTAACTCAAATATAATATGCTTTCTATATAATAATACTTCTATTAATAAGCAATACTTCTATTTAATAATAAATTATATATTTGATATTCAAATTTCTTTTGAAATATTTAATATTACGTACAAACTAATCAAAAGAATAAAAAAATATGATAAAGTTGCAAACCAAGTAACAAAAAATAAAATCATTTCTATTCTTGAGAACGTTAAATGCATTCAAAATATATATGTATGTTTGTAAATCTCATATTTAATTGTTGGAGAAAATTGATTTCATATAATCACGTTATGTATTGTAATTTCCAATGGAATATTTAAATTTATTTTGTAGGAAAAAAAATCAGTACATCAATCTAAATATTGGAATTGCTTGTATGCAAAATTTAAAATAAAATAATTCTTTTAAACAAACTATGCAAGAGCCTGCCAATGACTGAGTGGTTAACATTTCTGACTCACAGGTTGTTGGTCCCGGTTTGAATCCCAGTTTAGGCATGGACTTTTTTACTACCTTTCTCTCTCTGTGTGTTTTGTCATTTCCTGAGATGATGTTTAAATGTAGCCTGCTCTATAAACGAGTTTGTGGTGCTATGACGAGTAATGCTACTCACATCCATTACTTTGATCAGAAGTGTCCATCGGGTAATGCTAAATAAATAGCAGTTTCCGGCCATATTGTGGCGAAGGGCTAATCACCCAGTTCCCGACGTTAGAAAAAAATATGCAAGAAAAAATTTGATAAGGCAATACCTGCCCAATAATTTTTGAGTATTTTCCAAAATGGTAAAACGAAGTTATATTTAAAATGCACTGTGAAATGGAAACAATTTAAATATTCACATGCTATATTAAATATTCATTAACTATCATTGTGTTATACATAACAACTTTCATAATTATTTTCAGAAATTGTAAGCCGCAAATAGATTTGCCAGATGATTTACACAATCCATACCTTTCACATTTTAGTCATGACTTTTTTATTACACTTTGATGCATACTTTCTACAGTTTGATGACCAAAAATTTTTAAAATGTTTGTAATTGGTATATACTTTATTTTTTACAAGTTCACCTGTATTTGTTAGATTTTACGATACGGGCTTTTCATTTATTAAATGTTTTATTGTTTCTGTTGTAGATTAAAATATGAATTTTATAAAGCTATTAAATGCAGAAATACGAAATTGACTGCCTTTTTATAAATTAATAACTATATTGCAATCAATTGAATCAATTAAAATCACGCATTGTCACAATTAAGAAACAGTTTATGGGGATAATATTACTTGTAGATTAGGAACGTATCTTCTAGTTTTGATTAACTCATAAAAAAAAGTTTATTTTCAATATTTTTGAATTTTTATATTTAACTGAAGCTATTTTTATAAATTTGTAAAATAAAACAATTTTACAAAATAAATAAAAACATGATAAACTACTGTGCATTCAGAAAAAGATTCAATTTCTTTAATATGGATGCATGAACAAATCAAACAGCACTAAAATAAACCAAAATGTAGTTTATCAAAGTTAAGAATCGGAAAACAAGGAAAAATACAAATTTTCTCAAATAAAAATATTATTTTCTGATGTTTCTAGTTAGTTTTTCAGAATCTATATTTAGAGTTATTTCGCTACCATTTTGGTACACTATTAGTATCTTCTTCTATAAGTATTTTCTGATGTGTGGGCAAATTTCGATAATCATTACATCAACAAACAAGTAAATCTTATGAGAATTTTTTTACCAAATTTTAAGTTCTTGTAAATACAAAACTTTTTAAAGGTAATCAATATTATTTTGAGATATACTTTTATGTATTATATATTGTCTTACAAATATAATGAACAAAAAGTATATTTATTTAAAAGAAAATTGCTCTGCCTGGAAGATACATTTTTGCCATTATCAATCATTAAATCTTTCTTCTGATTAATTTTTGTGTATTCTTCGTAGGCATTTTTAAATTATAAATTTAAGGGAATTAAATTTTATACAGACTTTACTCTTAGTAAAAGATCCATTTTAAAAGAAATTTATCTAAAATGGATACTCTTGATTAATATTAATTGGTATTTAAGGAATGTTAATGTTTTAAACTATATACAAAATGTGCATGTCAATAAATTTAAAAACATGGGATAAAATATGTAAAAGTGTAGTACAAAATTTATGTATGCATTTATTCCCATTGCAAATTTAAAAATTAGGTACTTAATTAAATAGCCCTAAACTTACCAGAGTGTTAATAATTACTTTGAATGCAATTAAGGAAATAACTCATATTTCATTCTTGCAATAAGAAGATAGTTGATAATGCGCGTCAAATATGTTTATTTGGGTCAAAGTTAATCACAATGTCCATTCTTTCCAACAGATTAGATTAACTTTTTCTTAGTTTTCTATGAATGTAATATTCAATTTACCTGCTTGTTTACTGTCATTTATTTTAGTAATATTTTCTGGTTCACCAGTCAATATTTCATTTATGTTTATATTGAGGCAATTTTAATGGAATTTAGATTAATGTTTGGAGTAAAAATGTCTCATTGTTTTACAAACATTATTTATATAAGTTAAGCTCTCAGTAACTAATCTTATTTCAAACGAGTTGTAATGCTCAAATTTTTCGGTACAAGTTTTGTACAACTTATAAGTTCATCGATATTAATTTTATTAATAATTTACAAATTTCGAAACATAAATAAATTGTTATTCAAAGGTATGTATTTTATTGTTTATATCTAACATTGTGATTGTGGTAATAAATCATATATGATATTTTGGGAATTTTTTCTTTTAAGAAAGTATCTTTGCAAACTTGTTCTGTCTAGCTTGTCTGTCTTGTATATATATATATATATATATAGAGATAAGAAATCCATTTTTATATGAACGTTTTGTAACTTCTTCCAGATTTGCTTTGTAAAAAGGTTTCAAACAGTTTTCATGTAGATTTTTAGGTCTTGTGCGAAGCTACGACTGCTGACATGCTGTCAAGTTTGATAATTTTTGATATTTTATAGACATTCTCCCCGATGTTGTATCCATGTGAGTTGCATCTTTAGCATCCAAATACCCAAACGGAATCGACGAAACCAAAATTGTGCGTAACTGGTTGTTACAGTCATATATAGGACGACCTTTCACAATTTTAGACACCTGATTAGCATTTTCGCCATTATAAAAGAAAAACTAAAATGTATCGAATTTACTGTTTGTTGTCTTCTATTTTTAAAACCTTGTACTCATAACTGAATTAATCAAACAAAAAACCGCAAGAGGACATTTTAGTGTCAAATGTCACCTTTCCAACGAGCATAAATCTGAAATTGTTTGATAGAAACCTCACGAGATATCGATCACTACAGACGTCTACCGAAAAAATAATGGATTACTTTTTCCCCAACCTAATATA
>JAPDSC010060661.1:37351-49156 GCA_026290005.1 Latrodectus geometricus
ATATATATATATATATATATATATATATATATATATATATATGATGCGATTGATTGCATATTTGCATTTATGTTTTCATAAAAATTTCTCGTTTTCACATCAAATTCCCAAGGCTTCTTCTTAAAGTTACGGTGCATGTTTTCTTACAAGGTATATTGATTATTTTTAGACATCAACAAATATAATATAAGTCGAATAATTTCCTTCATTTTAATTTTTTTTCTAAAAAAAACATGCAAAAAATTATTTAGAAACAATGAAAATCAGAAACTTTTAATTAGATTATCAATATTAAAATGTTCTTGAATATTTAATATGTTAAAGACAATAATCACATAATAATAAATAATATGTATAATTTGAATGTTTTGCTGTTTTAATTATTTTCTAATTTATTTTGTGATGATGTTTTCAAGTGATTTTTAATATATTTGTCCAGAACATTTTTTATTTATTGCTATCTATTAAGTGTAAAATATTTTCATTGATTCTTAATAACTTACGAAATTATAGAAGCATTTTCTTCAATGCAGTGTTTAAATTTTTATATACAAAATTAATAAATATGTCAATAGATAAAATTCTTAAAATTGTCATTTAATGAAAATTCATGATTTCTATCAGAATGCATTTTCAAAATTATTTGATTAATAAAAAACACAAAAATTTTGAATTGTATGTATTAAAGTATTATTGACATTAAAATGAGACAAAAAAAAATTCTCTCAGATTCATTTAAAATTTTTAATACGATTTAAAAAACAAGGATTTTTCTGTTTATTATTTTAGAAAATAGTTTACTTGAACTAGTAGAGGAACATAGATTTAGTAGTAATCTTTGAGAAATCATTTTTTAACAAAATATATTACCTGTGGATAACAGATTTAAGGAAAGTTTTCATCATAATAAAAAGTAGAGAAAAGATTCCTCATTCTAAAGGAATACTGAAAATATCTTCAATTAATAGGTTACATTATATAAAGTTATTTGCTCTTTAAAAATTTAATATTTTCAAGTGGCTTCAAATTTTTATTGCTAATTAATTCTAAATTGATAAATAACCAGTCCAAAAAAATTCTTCATTCATCATGTGTATACAAATAAATAGTTTATTTTGTTTTAGAATTAAGCAGAATTCAGACAAAATATTCAAAATTGCAACCAAAATAAGTATATGCAACTTGTTTAGAATCTTATTTAATAACAAATTTCAAACACTTATTTGTTCTATTACATAAATTATGTAAAAGAACACTTACTGTTCTGTTTACATAAATAAATTTTTTTCAGTGATGTATATTTTTTATAACAAAACACTCAAAACGAATATTTCGAGAAACAAGAAATAATTAACTTTTTACTAATGACAACAAAGTAAAGAATAGTGATGCACATTTTATTTTGCTGTTCTTCATATCTTTATTTAAATTTAAAATAAATGTATTCCACATCTTAAAGTACTTAACTAATATTCGATTTAATTGCTTCATCATTCTAACACTACACAAATTTCCTGAACTATAAAATAATCTTAAAATAAATGGAAATTTTTTTTTTGATTTATTTATAAACGAAATTCACATTTGTCACTGTGTAATGCATAATTATATATTTTTAACAATAACCAGTTTTAAACATCTGAATATTCAAAACTGGTGACTTAATAGTTCAAACAGAAAATTTATATTTTTAAAATATTAAGCATTTCATTAATATAGCACTCCAGTTTGAAATTTTATATTTAAGAAATCCATTTATTTAATTATTTTCTAAATGTGGACATTTTCATTTTTGAAATCAATACCAATCAATCTTGGAAAATATATAATGTTTTCATGTTCTTCTATGGAATAAAAATTATAGAGTAAAACTATACTTTAGGATGCCCTTTGGCGAATTCGGTGATTTTTTTGGCACCATTCCTGTTCGCGCCGATTACAGTGCAAAAAGGTAACCAATTAGATAAACAAATCAGAGCCTCGACTGGATCTAAACCAATCAGAACACGAGTCGGCTTGGCGATCAATCGCGATCACAACTAGGTGAGAATCAAAGGGGCACCCTATAGTATAGTCTAACCTAATAATAATTCATACATAATATTTTAAATGCAAACATTTCGATCTTTTTTCAATTTATGTTGCAAGGCAGATAAATCTTTCATGTCATCAGAGAAGAAGAAACAAATGTTTCATTAAAATATGAAAAATATAGGAAACTAATTAGAAGAAATGATATCAGTGATAAAAATTATCATGTCTATTATCATTCAATGTCAAGAAATAATTATATTTTGAAGGACTTCGGATAAAGTAAACATTGAATACTAAGCTGAATTCAAATGTAAATGTATTTTTTTTAGGATTTTAAAAGGTCAAGAAGAATTATAGTGTAAGATGGAATTATAGTTTAACTGGTTAAATAATTTTTCTAGCAAATTTATTTAAACAAAGATGAACAATTTGAACATAAAATTGAAAATCAGTTTCATTAATTATACCAAAATATTATAATAAAATCTTATTCTTAGAGAAGTTTTATTTTCTTTAGTTTGGATAATATCATAAATGTGAGTTCCATTTCCATTTCATGTGTTTATTTTTATCTGTGTCCGAACATTTACAAATGTCCAATTCCCATTATAAATATTTAATACATTTGATATAATTATTTTGACTATAAAGCAAAGTATGTAGTTCTATATATGCTCTAGAAAAAAACAAGTAAAAAACATTCACAACTCTTAACGGAATTATTGAACATAATATATTTCGTTTAAAGTTTTTATATATTTTCAGGAAGATAAATAATTCATTTAAATGAACATTTAATCCAGTGCTACACAACAATGTTACATTTAAACTGATGTAGTTTTTAATGATGTTTGAGAAAATTTTGACGTCAACATACATTTACCTGGTTTTGTTAGTTATTGTTCAAAAATATTTTTTGCTATATTTTCCATGGCACTGATTGATACTTAAAATATTTACAATATTTTTAATTCTTATTAATTTGTAAGGAAAGTTATTTAAACGTGCTTATTGATTAAAGAAATGAGTTATATTTGTCCCTATGTAATATCGTATAACAGTTTCAAATACACAATTTTGACATGTGATATGTTTACAACCTTTCCATTCTATCGCTTCTAATACTTAATCAATACATATTTAATTTATGGTGTTTTTAAACTGACATTTATTCTTCCCTTTTGTAGATAAAATATTTTTTTAAATATTTTAAAACAATCTTTTTAATTTGAGAAAATAATATTATTTTATTTACAGTTTAAAATTCATTAAGGTTTTAGAGAATATAATACATTGAACTTTAATTATTTGGCTAGATATTTTCTATTTTAAATTAAATGAAATGAACAACAGTATATTAAACTTTTTTGTAAAGCTTAAATAGGTATAGTAGGTAACTTTAATCTGGCACTACGTTTACCAGAATATGCGACTTATTAAATAGCATAGTAGAGTAATTTCATGTTAAATTTAATAAACATATAAATTAAATATTATGTATAAAATGCTTGAAATTAAAAGACAATTTTATACATTAAACTTATTTTAAAAATAAAGAAAAATAAAATTTTATTAATTGCACTTAAAACATTTCTATTCAAAACATTTTATTTGTTAAGGAAAATTTTAGTTTATAAAAAGTAATATATTTAAAAACGATTAAATCAAAGTCTGTTCATACTTTACATGTGAATAATATGCCCTTTTACTTTTATTAAATACTTAAAAAAATCATTTTTTTTTATTTTTCTGATAGTGAAATAATATGTCGAGAACATATACTTATAATTTTGAGTGAAAAAGTATAATATATTACTTATGAAAAAGTAATGTAAATATATACTATATAAGTGTGCAACTATATTTCGATAACTCGAAGATACATTAAACTAGTCTTGTGACAAAGTTATTCTTAAAAATACTGTATTTGATAATAATTAAATTATTTTTTATTATATATAATATCTCTATTAATGCATAATAGCTTATCTCAATCTTGATTTACAATATTTGATATAAATATGTTAACTGCAATATAAGTCTGAAGTCAATATATAGATATACTTTAAGAAAAATTATATCTTTATTGCATATGAAATATCAATAAACCAATTTTTTAAATTTATCAATATGGGTAATTAAGACTATTTTTATTAAATTATCACACATTTTTAATTAAGATGTAATTATTAACAATATTAATTAAAGCTATGATACTCCTAATTATTTAGATGCTGTAACTATAATAGTAATAGATGTAGTAAAAAATTCATGTAACTAAAATAAATAAATCAGGCTTTGAAATTATATCATTTTGTAGTCCTTATAAATAAATTACATATTTTATTAATTTAGAATCAAACTTTGTAAATAACTTTGATTTAACGAAACTCACAAGTATATCTTTTTTAAAAAAACATTTCTACACTAAATTAACTCATGTAGCGTAATGCTTTCGCCAATAATTCAAGGATTAAAACCGGAAACTTACAATTCATGTCTCTTATCCTACTTTTTTACAATTATGCTCAAATTTAATTAACATGAACTAACTTCTCAAACATATTTGGTGACGCAAATTTTTCAGTAAACGCAATTCTTTCACAATCATACCACAATGTCATTCCCCTCTTTTTCCCACTTGAATCCGGTTAGCACCTACAACATAGTTCGAAATAGAAAAGAAAATTTCTTCATTAACAACGACAATGGAAAAAAAATAAACGCTTTTCCGTTTTCGCTGCGGAGTGTGTTTCTAGGTTAAAACTACCTGTGGGTCATGGAGTGTTTGACCCGGATTCGAAACACTTCCCCCTCTTGATACTTTTTTTCCCTTCATTTGGAGCATGGAAGACAGCTTTTGATTTTTTTACGTATTTTCAATTAACTTCATCTTCATTCAAAATCCGATTTTCAAGAGCAAATAGTTTCTCGCTATTAATCACCTGTTTTTATCCCCATGAAAAAAAGGTAAGCCTCTGATGATGTAGTCTAGAATAAAATTAGAACGTTGATCTAAAAATGAAAGAACCCAAGACGTAAGACTTTCTGCTTTAATTTATGTAAAAAAAATGTTTTTCTCCAAAATGCATCATATAACATATAATTGAAACATGATTATTTTTAATCTTTTCTCCGTGTAATTGCACTTGAGAAAATTTTGGAAGCAATAAAATGTATTCCTTTATACTATGTTGTCATTGACGGATATATGATATGTATGAGTATCATATATATATATATATATATATATATATATATATTATTCCATCCCTGAACACAATGGTTATATGTGATGACCGTGATGTGTCTTAAGGTATATTTGGTGATGGTGTTTATGATTTTATATCATGCAAGCTTCTAACAAACTTGACACTAAAACACTCCTACCACTCTCACTATCATAGCTTTATACGACACTTTTATATAACCTAAAGAATTAAAAGTAAAACGTATCAAAAAACCCTTAACTTTTTCTCGGTAAAAATTATGTTACTTTTTTCTAATTATTACTTTCCTTAGATAAATTTGCTTTTGATTTAAAATGTTGTTAATGATATATATATATATATATATATATATATATATATATATATATATATTGATAATCTTGTTTAATCAGCATGCGCAAGTTATTAAAAATATTAAAAAATTTGAAAAATCAAATGATTCCTTATTTCCATTAGTTAAAAAGGCTAGCTTTTTTTTCATTTCATATCAATATATTTAATATCAAACATTTTTATATTTTAGAAAATACACGGTAATTAAAATGGATTATGCTTATGTTGGAACATGTAGTTAAATTCATCAAAATATATGCGTTGTTCGCATATCAATTTTCCACCTAATTTATCAATAATTAGTTAACAATTTCATTTAGAATATTCTTTAAAATTAGGCAATGAATATGCGTATAACTATTTTATTTTCATTTGCTTGCAATTTTTTTTAAACATATTTACATAATTAGGAATATTTGAAATATATTTTTTCCAATTTTTTAAGGTATATATCTGTATTATAAAGATACATGAAATCACAACAGAAATATCTTTCAATATTAACTACTTCTAATTTTTGTGTAAGGTATAATTAAATTAAATGAATAATTAATAGGTATAAAATTATCTATGAAATAATAATTAATTTTTATATCAGATCAAATTTCATAGCAGCAAACCAAATGCGCTTGTTTCTTTATTTCTCTAAATAATTATTTATAATTTAAATTTAAGTAAAAGAACTAAATTTACACCATATTATATAATATTAAGTTCTGTAATTTAAATTTATGAAAGTGTATTATATTTATTACTCTTGAAAGACTTCTTATTTACACTATTCTTTCTAAAATAGTTTCTTATATTGACCTAAATTTGTTTCAGCTTCGAAAGATGTTTTTAATGTAATGACATTGACGAAATAACTGTGTATGTTTCATTAATGCCTGACGAAGTTTTTATATTAACAAAAAGCAAATAATATATTAGTTAAGTAACATGTTTTTGGAAGTAAACGTATATAAAAATGTTGCTGTGTACATATATTTTTCAAGTTTTGAAACTTGCTTGAAGAATATTTAAATGTTTATTTGCCACAGTAATTACATTATTTTTTTTATATTCGGTTACGAAATACAATCCAAACATTTTCAGTACCACCGACAGCTGTGTCTGATGTCCAAAATTCCACCAACTACGAGGGAAAAGTTTAGAGGCCAGCTAAGTCAGGTTGGAATATCACTAGGACTGACTACTGCTTGAACTTAACTTACGTGAACACCTGATCTAGGTGGAGACTTAAGACCTCCGGAGTACTTCTTACGTGATCAAACTGCTAAAGTGAAGGAGAAAACGGCCAAGATGGGTAAGTGATATAAGGGGAGAAGAAACAGTTTTCCACAGTGTATGTCCGGAAGCAAAGAAAACACTTCCTGCAAGCGTCTTATGATCCCTGGGAAGGACCAGAATGATGTTGAAAGTCACAAGGTCACTACCGAATTTCTTGCCAGACGAGGTTCTTACTTCACAGAAGAAAAGCCGCTGACCGTTCCCAAGAGACATTCCAAAGATTCTAATATCCATGGATTCTTGCTCTACACTCTTATGCCGCATTCAAAACACTATAATGCCATTCTTTGTTACATAAGTTTTGAAGGAATCCTAAGAATGTACTTGGATGTAACATTTAAAGACTATTTAACATATAGTAAATAAATGTAATACACAGCTTATGCTCATAACAAAGTAAACACTGTAAACCCTATCTCCACAAGACGTGTGCTAAAATCTTGAATCAAATTTTAACTGTAAAGCTGCACTACCTACATGTTCTCAGAGCAAAACTATTTTATTAATAAAAATAAAAGTGTTTGTTCGAAATAGTTTTAGAATACAAATTAAGAAACAAGAAAATATTATTTTACATCAAATACTCAAATGCCATTATTTATTTCTATTTACATTTCGCAATCTTTTAAGTAAATTTTTTTGTACAATTTCCATTAATAATTATTCAAAATGTAAACGGCGGTGTTGATATACTAGTATAAATGTGAATTTTAAAATCATAAAACATAAAATTATTAATAAATGCGTATATGCAAACATATATTTACAAAAGGCATTGCAAAACATTTTATATAGTTAGAGCTATTTTGTGGCAATACTACAAAATCAAAAAGTAAATTTATAGATGATTTCTCCAAAATGTTAACACAATATTTATTAACACTCTGTTAATATTTTATAGATAATGAATTAGATTATTTTATTTTCCTAGTTCCGCGTTTGTTTGGAGAACTGTTTCTTTTGTATGCAAAAAGATGTTAGTGAAATTATATAATACATTTTACAATCCATATTTTATGAATCATAAATTTGCTAAGGTTTATGTTTGACTGAAATTATCCAAATTATCATTGAAAAATCCTCAGGATGGTGAGGTTTTGACTTATAAACAATAAATATACAGCACTTTGAATCAATTTTTAACATTTGATTCATTTAATTTTAAAGAGATTATTATTTTTATTTATTGCATAATTTTATTAATACATATTTTTATTATTAATATTATATATTATAATTAATAATAAAATTATATATTAATAAAAATTAAAAAATATATAAATAAAAAATATAGTTTCGCTCTGAGATTATGTAGATAGTTCAGCTTTAGCATAATAATTTACAATTAAATTTTGATAGAATATTTTAAATTAATTAAATAATTTAGACCTATAATATAGATTATTTTGATGAGAAAAGGTTTGTATGATATTAAAATTAATTTAAACCGTTGAATAATTTATTATGGTATATAATAAAGGATGACATATATAATGACTTTTCAAATAACTTACAAGCAGAAATAGAAATAAACTTCTTTTGATGTTCATATCTTTAATATTTTTAATATAAAATATTGTTTATGCAAATTTCAGAATATCATAACTATTGTGGAAAAATCACTTGCCTATTCATAACAGTTTGCACAAATGACAATAGAAACAAATAACTTAATTGTAGTAGAGAAATTCTACTTTACTATCATATTTTTTCAAAATGAAAATTGATTTTAAAAAAATTTGTACTTCAAAATATAGTGAAAATTTAAAGGAACACAATTATTTTGTTCTGTTCATGAGTTTATTCATATAGACGTGATTTTTATACGAATGCACATACACACCTTCTATCAATATTACCTTACATTAAAATCGATTTAATTTTTTCACGGGCCATTTTGAAGCAAAAATTTCCCCTTCATTTTGTTATTCCTTACATTTAAGAACTGACATGCTCTTATGGCCGCATTATTCCTAAAAGAAAAATATTAATCAAAATTTCTTTCATTATTCTTCAGTTGCCGAAGAAATCCTCTAACATTATGAAATACATAACATTTAAAATTTATGTATAACTTGTATTCAATGGTATATTCCTTTAAATTACTCATTTATAATCTAACTAGCAATTGAATTTAAGTGAATTAACAACAAAATAATTAATATTGAATAAAAATAATTATGTATTGTTTTCATTTTAAAGAGTTAAAATTTTGTGAAACTTTCTGTTTCCATTTATATATTTAAAAAAATAAAATATGCAATTTTTTTGCAAAAAACACGTTCTGCTTCAACAGCCATGTAGATTTCACTGCACATGTAACAAATTTTCTAAAAAGAATTAACCGACTTCAGTTCACAAAAAATAGCTTTTAAAATTTAGAGCATAAAACTTACGAACATATAAAAAGCATATTACGCATCGCTTATCATTTTTTTTATTTTAAACAGAAAACATCAATAAAAATCATCTGCTATATTTTAAGTAAAAGTTTAACAAAACAGTCTTAATTTAAACGTATAAAATAAATCGTAAATTACAAGTTACATTTTATAAATGCATATTCAAAAATCCAAAATTTAACATAAAAAATAAATGAATCAATAAAATAACAAATTAGGATTTGATAAATCAAATATTTGAATGCAATGTGAATATTAAATTTCTCAGGCTATGAAATAAATAGAATTTTCTTCTTAAAATTCATGGCGGCTGAAAATATGAAGGAGGAAACCAGATTGTTTTCCATCAGCGCTGAATAAATGAAAAACATTTGTAAGCTAAGACATGTTTATATCAAAAAATTATCTATTTTTATTTCCTTTTTAAATTCAAGTTTATATTTAAGGAATGTGAACTATTTTTATAATTTCTTTAGGAAGCATGTTAGTTTAAATTACTTTGTAATTATCCTTGACATATTTACAGAATTTATACATTTTTAAAAAGAAACAAGCTTATTGATATTCATAATTTGACATTCACAGGAATGTTCATTGTGTTTAGATATTATTTTATTTATAATGTTATTTTTATATGATAAAAATAAATTTATATAAATGAATAAAAGAAATAATTACACTTTTTATTTAATATTATCAATTTTTATAAAAAATAAAATTCAATTAAAATCTTAAAAATATCTATACTCTATCTTTTTATAACTTGTTTAAAAATTTTATTTTATATAATACGTAATTTAAAATCTAAATTGCTTCATAAAATTTGAATAATTTTCAGTTTAGTAATTTTAGGGTTATAATGTAGTTGACCCTAAAATAATTTGGTAACTGTAGTGAGCCTTTTGCTAAAACTTTCCGTAAAGCGATTCACTTGAATCAAATGAATTGTTTCCTTTGGGGAGGGTGTCTTCCTTCTTCTCACCGTAATTATAAGCACTTTTTGTCCCGACTACTGCACGTGCATCTCCCCTGAAGTCATGCGAAACCTTTCCTTTCTTCACCCCATCTTCAATTAAAAGCATTCCTACAGACATCTCCGAAAACAAAACAACACACTTTTCTCGGTGGCAGTAGATAGCTCTTGGCGATTTAAAAGGGCACTTTTTATGAACAGGGTGAATGGGGAATCGCCAAGGTATCATAACACAAACCTACCTACAACACAGTGTTCCTAATGACGTCACAAAGACGAAACTTGACTTTTATTCCATCGTTTTTTTTTTCTTTTTTATTATTTCGTTATTTTTTTCTTTTCATTCGCTTAACCCACTTCTGCGGCCCATCTTCAGAAATACGTCCCAAGCTCAGACGCTGGCCGCGTTTTTGTTGAGTCAGTAATTCGGTTTCGGAACTAGAGGAAGCAATAAGAGCTGAGCGGGTCTTGGCGACCAATTGAGCGTGGTGTCAAAGTGTGCGCGTGTTTATTGGATGTGAATTTTATTAGCGATTTCATTGTGAACGATGGATTACGGCGCGGAAAGAACCAAATGTGAATTGAGTTGATGGATGCTTGCTCAATTGGATATCTTTTGAGGGAGCATGTAAGTATAATTTTATAGATCAAATATTATTTTTATTATTATTAATATCCTTGCAAATTATTAGAAACGGGCAGTATTTTTTTCATAATGTAAATATAATTGAAATTTTTAATGGCTTCATAATTTTTGGTAAATAATTAATAACTAACCCTGAAATACATATTCTTAAATAACAAATAAATTATTTAAAAATATACATTAATAGTAATTTGTACAAGTGAGGCCGAATAATTAAATTTTAACTATACATAGAAAATCAGAATTTTTATATCTTATCTGTAAATAAAGTGGTATATTTTGATAGAAAATTAAAAAGTTCCTAATCATTTTCATGGATATCCTATTCGTCAGAATCAAAATATGTGTTTAATATCTGTAACATTTTTAAATGACTACCTGTTTTTATTCTTAGATAATTTATTTAACTATTTTCATGCAAAATTTATAAATGATAAAACATAATATTTTTGTTTTCATGAAATATAACTCATTTGTAACTATTAAGTAAAATTTTGTGACTGGCTCATATTTAAACAGAAAATTTGTAAGAAATTAGTAACCAAATATTCTCATGTATTGTTAATATCCTAACACTAATTATTATTGATGTTATGGGCCATAAGAAATAGAACTGTCAACGAGTTTATATTCAAATTATCCGTTTAACAGGATAATTCTTAAGAAACTGATAATTCTTTAGTATTATGATTTTTATTCTGATTTTATATGATTTTTATTTTGACAAAATCAAGTTAATTTTCCTGATTTATTTTTTTTAAACACAGACTTTGTCTTCCCGCAAATTGTTTTCTTTTTTAAATTTGTTGCCTTAATTTTGAATTTTATGTGAAATGGTATTGGGTTTTTTTTAATTAAGATAATGTTTTACAATGATTTTAATATTCTTAATTAACA
>JAPDSC010060665.1:0-20375 GCA_026290005.1 Latrodectus geometricus
TCAGCACATCAATCGGCTTTATGGATCAAGCGATCGGTGCATCTGCTAGATGACTCGTTAAGGGTGGAGGCCATCTCAGGGATGTACTGTGAGCGTATAGGATCTGGCTAGCACTGGTGCAGCTGGTCTGCATCCCCTTGTTGGACTCGGTGGTGGGTGGTGCGGTCAGGTCCCGAAATTTTAAATAAAATATATGGAGACTAAAAATTATTCTTTTCTCCCTCGGGAGCATCTTTTGGATCATAATAATGTGAAATTTTTTATTATATCAAGAAAAGAGGGAAATTTTGAGAATGTTTCCCCTTTTCTAATTCATAAAGGAATATCGGGTATAGTAGGGGAAGTACGAAATATAAAAAAACTGCGATCGGGTGAACTACTGGTTGAGGTTGCATCAGCAACTCAATCCACTATCATCTCCAACATGAGACTGTTGGCGAATATTGAAGTGACTGTGTCGCCTCATCGGAACTTGAATTTCTGTCAAGGAGTGATCTCAGCAAGGGATTTGTTGAATACGCCTGCGGAAGAGATCCTCGAAAATCTAAAGGATCAGAAGGTCTGCGGCGTTAAGCGCATAACTGTCAGAAGGGATGGAAAGTACATTGATACGAAACATCTCATTCTGACTTATGCCACGCCAGACCTTCCTGAACATGTTAAAGTTGCATATATGCATCTACCCGTCAGGCCATATATTCCGAATCCCTTACGTTGTTTCCAGTGCCAACATTTTGGACATTCGAAAAACTCTTGTAGGTCCAAACCTACTTGCGCACGTTGCGCAGTGGTTGGACATGAGAGTACTAATTGTACTGCAAAGGAGGCGTGTGTCAACTGCAAAGGTGACCACCCCTCCTATTCTCGAAATTGTCCAATATGGGTTCTGGAAAAGGAGATCACAACTTTGAAGATAACAAATAAAATATCGTACCCTGAGGCTAGACGTATAGTCACATCTCGTACGCCAAAGTCTGGAGTTAGCTATGCAACCGTGGCTAAAAAAGTCACCAGATCCAGTGGTACTCAAACAGATTCCAGTACTATTCCCCTCATTAGATTACCCACTACATCAACAGAAAAGCCAAAATCTAAATTATCTCCTATTTCTAAAAAAGCTCCAACTTACAAATCCAAATCTACCAAGGCATACAAACTAAAATCCGCTAAAGAGGGCTCTATAAGACCCTCAATATCCACCCGCAAAGCCTTATCCCTGGAAGCTGATGCGGTATCTCTACATCCCTCGGATGATGATATGTCGTTCGAGGAATGGATAGATGACTCGCCTTCCAGCTCCAGGAGAGGAGCTTCTAGAACTAAACAATAACTTCCTTTGTTTCGTGGAACTGCCATGGTTTGCGTTCAAATCTTGATGACATCAAGTCTATTACATCAGCTTATAACCCCGCATGCATTGCACTTCAGGAGACATTGCTGAAGTCTACAAATAACATCAATATGCGTGGGTTTCAATGCTTAAGAAAAGACTGTGGTGACGATGGCGCAGTGTCTGGAGGTGTTTGTATACTAACAGCTAATGATTTTCCCAGCACTGTCCATCCATTAAACACTACACTACAGGCTGTAGCTGTGAGAATTCACACATCATGTTTGATTACAGTCTGTAGTTTGTATTTGCCACCACATGATGTCATCCGCCAAGAGGAACTTGATGATTTAGTTGATCAGCTGCCCAGTCCATTTTTGTTACTCGGTGACTTTAATGGCCATAATACTTTGTGGGGAAGTGATGATATTAATTCTCGCGGTCGTCAGATAGAGAAATTTATTTCTGATAATAACCTCTGTCTGATGAATGCCGACGAGAAGACATACTTCCACATACCCACAAGAACATTTCACTCACTTGATCTGGCCATTTGTTCTCCTTCACTTCTGCCATTGTTAAATTTGTTTGTGGGGAATGATCTGCATAATAGCGATCATTTCCCACTCGTCATCTCCCAGACTGGAGGTAGTAGTGTGCAGCAACGTGTACCTACTTACGTGTACAGTCGGGCAGATTGGACGCTGTTTACACATTTGGCAGTTGTTGATTCTACAATGGTCATGATCCAAAATATAAATGAGGCCGTTGAAAAGGTCACTGAGACAATTATATGTGCAGCTGATACTGCAATCCCTAAAAGTTCCTCCAAAACACACAGGCGGTGTAAACCATGGTGGAATAAAGAATGTCAAAATACTTACAAGAAACAGAGGAAGTTATGGGGGTTATTTAGGAGATACCCCACAACGGAGAATCTTATTGCCTTTAAGAGAGCAAAAACATTAGCTCGTAGAGCTCGTCGTAGAAGTAAGAAGGAATCCTGGTCTTGCTATGTTTCTTCGATATCATCTTCAACATCCAGTAAGCAGTTGTAGAGAAGAGTAAAAGCAGCCAATGGAATTTACAGGGAATTACCCATTCCCATTTTAAAAACCGGAGCTGCTATACATTCTTCTCCGAAGGAAATAGCTAACGTCCTTGGTGAAAGTTTTGCTAGTGTCTCAAGCTCCGACTCTTATAGTCCTTCGTTTTTAAGGATTAAGAGTCATGCTGAGCGAACACCAATTCGTTTTAACCATGGACAAGCCTTACCCTACAACTGCGAATTTCGGATGTTAGAATTGAAGAAAGCTTTACAGCAGGCCAATAATACCAGTCCAGGACCTGATGGAATTAGCTATCTGATGCTTCAAAATTTAAGTCCAGGCTCCCTATTGAACTTATTATATTTGTTCAATAGGATCTGGACTGAAAATACATTTCCATCAGTTTGGAATGAAGCAACAGTAATTCCGGTCCTTAAACCTGGTAAGGATCCTTCAGAACCTACAAATTATCGACCAATAGCTCTGACGAGTTGCCTTTGTAAGACTCTCGAACGTATGGTCAACGCCCGTCTTGTATATGTCTTAGAAGAAAATAAATGTATACATGTAAATCAGAGTGGCTTCCGTAAAGGGAGATCCACTCTAGATAACATTACATATTTGGAAACCCAAATCCGCAACGCTTTCGTGCGGAGAAACCATCTGGTTTCCATCTTCTTCGACATCGAGAAGGCATACGACCGTACGTGGCGATATGGTATTCTCCGTAAATTATACGATTTTGGCTTTCGGGGTAATCTCCCGATATTCCTGCAGAATTTCTTACGCTCCCGTATTTTTAAAATTCGTATTGGAAGCTCTACATCCAATACTTTTATTCAAGCCGAGGGTGTACCCCAAGGCTCTATTTTAAGTGTCACTATTTTTAATTTATACATTACTCACATTCTTCATCTTCTATCACCTTCAGTATATGGCACCATGTATGTGGATGACCTGCAAATATCTTGCCAAGGATCGAACATGCGTTTAATTGAGAGACAACTACAAACATCTGTTAATAAAATAGCTGCATGGTGTGCAGAGAATGGCTTCACACTAGCAAGAGCTGCTGTGTCCATTTCTGCAGGAAGACTAGCATTCACAATGATCCTGTTATCATACTAAACAACACACAAATACCGATGGTCAACGAGATCAAATTTCTTGGTGTTTTGTTTGACCGAAAGTTGACCTTTCTTCCGCATGTTTTACATCTGCGGAAGAAGTGCGAGCGATCGCTTAATATCCTCAAGGTGTTATCTAATACATCTTGGGGTGCTGATCGCACGTCACTCCTTCGAGTCTATCAAGCAATCATTTTATCTCGTTTTGACTACGGTAGTGTTGTGTATGGATCTGCTAGATCTTCAGTTTTACGCAGATTGGACACTGTGCATCACTCTGCTTTGAGAGTCTGTTCAGGCGCATTCCGCACATCACCCGTCCAGAGTCTTTATGCCATTTGTCAACAACTGCCTTTAGACCTGAGACGAATGCAGCTGTCTCTCAATTACTATGCAAAGGTCATGTCTGACCGACAACACCCTTTACGTTCCTTGGCTTTTACTCCTGCATTAAAGAGATTGTATGATGCTCGCTCTCATAGCATCCAACCTTTTCTCACTCGCATTAAAAGTGATCTTTCCTTGACAGACCTATGTGGTGTCCGTTTCATTAAAACGGACTTGCTTTTACATCCACCTTGGTTTGATCCACAGATATCTATAATTAATAACTTTGTTCAGTTTCGGAAATCGGACACAATTCCTACGATTTTTCAACAGCTTTTTTATTCACATCGCTGTCAGTATTCTTCTTATACGCCTGTATTCACGGATGGATCAAAAACTGCAGGACATGTTGGTTGTGGCATTTTCTTCAATAATAGGAGTTACGGCTGCAACCTCCATACGTCCTGCTCCATCTTTACTGCTGAAGCAATGGCAATATACCAAGCGCTTCAGCTCGTGAATACAGAAAATTACTTTAAAATTTGCGTATTCACTGACAGCTTGAGTGTTATCGAAGCGTTGAAAAATTCGAATACATATAATCATCCTGTTGTGTCCAAAATTTTCCAAACTGTAGATTCCCTTGCTGGCAAGGGATATGATATTAAATTCTGTTGGATCCCAAGTCACGTAAGTCTGGAGGGCAATGATAAGGCTGATGCAGCTGCTAAATCTGCATCGGCTGTACATCATCCATCTGTCCCTCTTACTGATGTGAGAAAGGTTGTTAAAAACTTTGTTTTTTCTCTATGGCAGGAGTACTGGAATATGCAGGTCTCCAACAAACTACGTGCCATATTTCCATACGTCATCCCTTCATTAGTTTTACCGTTACGAAGTGCCGATGTTCGTTTGACTCGCCTTCGTATCGGACACACACGTTTCACACACAGACATTTGTTTCTAAATGAATTAAATCCTTGGTGTGAAGCGTGTGATGTACAATATACTGTCTCTCATATTTTAATTTCATGTCCATATTTTAACCTTTACCGTTTTAAAAATTTTGCCACTGACCTTTTAACCATGTATGATTTAGTGGGGGAGTCTCCCCACCGAAACCTTTTTTCCTTTTTAAGGGAAATTGGTTTCCTGAATTTTATTTAAATTTGTTGATTTTTATTTTACTTTTATATACTTATGCTTTTCTTGGATTTTAAATTAAATATATACATTTATTTTTGTATTTTAACCTTTTAATGTTGAGATTGGGTTTTTCCCTAAAATTTATAAATTCTCTTTAATGCTTAATTTTGGCGCAGCTTGTCCTTTTTTGGACCTTGCGCCACAAAACCCAACCCAACAACCTCCTTCGAGGGTGACAGTACGACATTGGCTCAGACAAAAGCAACATCATCGTTTTTAAATTTAGAGGCTGAAACCAGAGAAGACTCATAGCTTGGTTCTTACCACCCCCAAAGGTATTAATTTGGAAACATGGAGGACATTGATACCGCGACATATTTTATGTGCCCCAGTCACCATTAGTGAACACGACAGATCGTCAGGTAAGCCAGGATACGAACTCGTCATTTCCGGTCACGAAAACCACGCCCTAACTAACCAAAACACCGGGTTTTTAATTGTGAATAAATATAATAAATTTTACTGAAAATTGCACGATGCAAATTTTTACTATAACTTCACTGTCCTATCATATTTTAGATAAAATCCAAAATATTTCATGTTGAAAAGCACCTTTAATTGTTTTAACACCAACGCAAAGATGCAGCCACTATGTTTAAGTTAGGAGCCGTGTTTTATTTTCTAAGAATAGGATTCATATAATTCTGGAAATTATTTCTAAAATATAAATCACAAATGATTATAAAACGAGCTTCATAAAATGCTGAAATAAGAGTTAAAATTTACTTTTAAAATCTGGAGTTATTCAAGGAAATCAAGATTTTGAGTCTTGTGGGCTTTTAATACCAAATATTTTATATTGAGATAGGGAAAAGTTATTTCCTTGTTCAATTTAATGTGAGTATTGGTTCATTTTTTTTTTTTTACAATTTATGTAAAAAATATAGAATAAAAGAATTTAAAGCATTCATTACCTGAATTGAAATACAAATTTTCTATTAAGGAAGTTCACACTTTGTTTGAAAGATTTAATTTAAAAAAAACTTGAATTGAAATATTTTAGTCTTTATTACAATATAAAATATATTTAGTTTTATTTTAATAGCAAACATATCAGTTAAAGCCAATCTATAACTAGACTAATTAAATACTTAAATGTCACTTATGATCTCAAGAAATCTAAAATATTCTGAAAGAATTTATTGATATTTTAAGATAAATAAATTTTTTTGACAATTATGTGTTAGATAAGCAACATTTTCAACTGAAAAATGGTATTAACTATAAATATTTATACAATTTTTACAGGTGAACCGTCAGGAACTCTATACTGGCCAAACAGACACAAAACCTGTCCTTGTGAAACGTGTCTTTTACCCTCAACAGAAAGATGCAGTGATTACCATTTATGCTTAAACGGAACTGCCTATCCTATGACATGCTCACATGGACTGTTGTTCGACAAAGACAAAAACACATGCAATTATGGTTCAAACACACCTTGTGATGTAATTTCTACGACTAAGAGACCAGCTGCAACTAGTACCACCTCAACTTCCACTGAAATTACATCAAGTGCAGCTACAAAAGAGCCTACAATGTCTTCCAGGATACCAAACTCATCCTCAACAACGACTGTTACTCCAAGACGATATAGATGCCTGGAAAGGAATGGCTTGTTTAAAAATCCTTACAAATGTGGATCGTTTATCCAGTGTTCAAATTGGTGGCCCTATGTGAAAGCGTGTCCGGGCAGTTTGCATTTCAATCCTGAAACAAAACGTTGTGAACATGCTTGTGATGCTAAATGTGATACTAGCTTACGTAAGTAAAGATAACATTACACACATATATATATGTATGAATATGTATATGCACATATACTCTTTGCTAACTGTTAAATTGTTCCAGGTTAAGTTTTATGCATGTTTTAACACATTGACTGCCAGTCTCTAGAGATGGGGTTGATAGTTATTGCCTTGACATCGAAGTAGATTGTACCCAGAAGCCAACATACTAATTATTGGAAATATGATTTAAAATTATTAATGAAATATTATTATTTTATATCTGTAAATTAAATATTTACAGATAGTTTCTAATCATATCTCCATGCCAATACCAGCAGAAATACCCTACAAGCATTGCCAGTTAAACTAGAGAATGAACAATCAAAAGTGGATTTTCCCGCGCCAACGCGTGACTGGCTACTGAGACATCACCCTACATCACGCGCTGACACGTGATTGGCTCTTCGGCGATAGCGCCACGCCACGCTCTAGCGCGTGATAAGCAGTCAATGTGTTAAAGTTAACAATCTTCATGATGTGCGATCTCTAATGATTTATATATTTTAAAATTTGACCAGTATGCTTTATCAAAACATTACCATGCTACTAGATGAAAGGTTAAAGCTCGGGCCTTAAATTTAAGTGTTTTGAATCCACATTTGTGGTCTTCGTGATTTCAAGCCTATTTTAAGCTGTAGGTTCTAGTTAAACTAAACTGTGTTAAAAATGTGATTCACTTTGAACTAGATTTGTGGTTTGGAGCCCAATATTAAGTGTTACTCTAGAAAGAATCAACTTTTGAGTATAAAATGGAATAATAACGAGACAAACTAACATAATAGTGTGTTTTCATTGGCATATTATGAATTAAATTTTAAAATAGTAACTGAATGATAGAGCTTTGGCTGTCAGTTCAACAGTTTGTAGGCTCGATTCCCCACGCCTTCAAAGTTGAGGTTTGCTGTTCAGAAACTAATTTGCAGATTCCTGTCTAATTAATCCATGTATGAAACACACACAGTTTTAAAATGAAGAACTGAACATTAAACATACTTTTTCATCGTATGCAAACAAACCATTTATAGTTAATATAAGAGTAAAAAATATTTGTCTTAATGATATCTTTTGGCGTGAACGTTAGCGTTTCAAATACATTTTCATAAAACGGGTAATTGTTAGTAATTCTGCAATATTCAAAATATTATAAATTAGCCTTCTATTTAATATACTTACATAAGCATAAATTGTATTAATTCTTGTTTTTTTTATACATTATCTAATTATTATACTTGAAGTTGAAATTTTCATGGTGGGGATATATTTTTCCGATATTATACCAGATAATGTCTTAGAAAAATTTTACAGTTTACGTTTTTTTATTAGTAACTTTAATAACCACATTTGCTACTCATTAACATAATTAAACATTTAACTCGTATTAAGTGAAATATACTTAAAAATTTACCTTATTTAAATGTAATATTCTATAGATAATGTATTCGAATTTTAACATTTAAATTTTTATGATTCCATATATTTTGTGTGTAACCATCAAAATATTAAATATCCAGTATGTTCTTCAGGTGACGTCTTTGAGGTAAAGATTATTGAGATACAACAACAAAACATAAATGAATTTTTATTTAAAACATATAAGGGTATCCACTTTTGATTTACCTTTTAATAAGTCTCCGATGTTTTCTTAATTTCTTTGATGTTTCCGTAAAATACATTGTAATAAAAAACTACTGTAAAAATTTATTACAAAAATATTGACCTTCAATTCAACAGTTCGTCGGTTCAAGTCTCTCCACGTGTCGATGATTTAGTTGTTCGGAATTCAATTTAAATTATGAAACCTGCTTTTATTAGCACGTATATGCAAGATGTAAACATAGATTTATAAGCAAACGATTCACAAAGAAAAATTTAACATTGTTTTAGCAATTCGTTTAAAATTTCATTTTAATTTTTCATTGTTATATTATGTTTTTCATTGTTATAAATGTCATTGTTATTTTTCAGTGTAAATACATCAATGGATCATGTAATAGAATGATTTTGTATTTTAAAGAAATAGTTGTGTGTGTGGATTGCTTTTTTTAAAGTCATTCCTGATATTTCTTGATATTCTTCAATCAGTAAAGCTATCTGATTAGTCCTACCATCGTTAACTCAAAGATTCAATTAACTGGGAATCACATAATCGCAAGCCTATTTTAAAGTATTATATAAAATTTAAAATTTCTTCACATTTTTAGTTACTTCCTTTCTAATTAAGATGTTTTAATCTCTAAAAATATTAAGCCTAACCGAATGATTACTCTTGCATTCGCTTCCACAGTTCATGAGTTCGAATCTAACTTTGGGTATGGATTGTTTGTAGAGGTTTGGAATTCACTTTAAACAGTAGGCTCAGATCTAATTAGCCCTCCTATGCAAAAAACGACCTTTTAGCAAGAAACAAATCCAACCTACAAATATTAAAATTCTTACTCATAATAATTATCAAAAAATCTGTTGTTTCTTATTTAAAAATAAAACTATATATTAGCTTTATTTTCAATTAACCGAAAACAGAAATCATTGTTTTACTCATTTTTTTTTCTGGAAGTGTTTTAAAAAAAATTTCAATTTTAATAACAATGTCTTGATTTTTTGTTTCCTGTAAAAGAATTTTTCTCAAAAGTTTACTTAAAAATACTTCCTTATTAAGAAATAAGTACCAAAACATTCATTATTGTTTTCTATGTAGAGAGAATTTTTGTTTACACAGTTATATAAACGGTAAAATAAATGATTTTGTAAATGAAATATAATTATGAAAATGTTTTTGATTTTGTATACGACATTCTTAACATGCCGTACATTTTTAAAGATCACCATAATTATAAAACTGAAAAAAACCATTTAAATATTAAACAATATCCTGCTAATTATTGCTTGCAAGAGCTTTCCTAACTGCTAAATTTGTCATGTATAACAATTTTTAAATTTTTAAAGAAACAATAAAAATCAAAGAACTTATATTTATAAGATGCATATATATGTTATTTAGAAAACTTTAAAGGTTAATTACATTTTAAGAATTAATATACAATTTAAATTTTCAATGACATTTAGCTTGTGTCTCAACCACTGAGCCAACGGTAACAGATTCTACTTCTCATCCACTGTGCGCCTGCAGAAACTGTCTCCTTCCCAGTGAAGAAAGCTGCACCAAGTACATAGAATGCAAGCATGGTAAGCCTACGAAGCGCGTATGTCGACGTGGTCAGACATTTGACAGTAAGAGGGAAACTTGTGACTGGGCTCACAGGGTGGATTGCAGACACAGTGAAATATGCCTCAGAAGGAACGGCCTCTTCCCTTACAGAGATGACTGTAGCAAATTCGTCCATTGTGCTAATGGTATTCCGTACATAAAAACTTGCCCAACTAACCTTCATTTTGATCCAGAAAAATTAAGATGCGAATGGCCATCAGAAAAATGCAGTGAGTATTATATAATACTGTTCTAACGTTTTATAAGTTATTTCATTACAGTATTGTATATTAAATTTTAAAATATTTCTAATCTATCTGTACTAAGATAGCGTTCTACTGTTCTAGATTTCCATTCTCATCTGACAAATTTTGGTTGTGGGTTCAAAATCTATTTTAAAATTTAGTCTCATTCAAAGTACCTCTAAATTGTGCAAAAAGTAGCCATAAATCAACCACCAAATTTATCTTGGAGTCAACAATTTGGCTTTAAATTTTCTCGGGTGTGAAATGACTAGGAATCATCTTTAGCCTCCATTAAATTAACTTTTGCGAGCAAAAATTACCAAATAAGGAAACAGAATTCAAGTGCATCAGCTTCCTTGTGCAAAATTGGAAATTGATGAACAACTCAATAATTTGTGAATTGAATTGATTTGATTGTAATATTGTTATTCCTATCTTATTATGACTTTAATTCTTAATCGCATTCTAAATGATTTGCTTGCATGTTTTCGTGAAATTTAAAATTTTTAAAACAGCTGGCTGATTTTGTTCTCGAATACCATAAATTAAATGTTCCTAATATGTATAAAAATATTAATGTATTGACTGAAAGAGTATTTTTAGACTGTTTTAAAAGACTCATCTAAATATACTGCATAAAAAAATTTTTTGTGTAAGTACAGCGGTAATGACAATTACTGAGGAAATATCGAAATGTGAGGTACGTGCAGATACAGAAAATATTATTATAAACAAATTGTAATTTATTATGTCCATCAAATGGCATAAAATGTAAATTAAATTTCTTATGAATAAAAATGTAAAGTGGAATTGATTTCTAAGCTTTATTAAAAGTTTAAGCCCTAAATCAATTGATAGATTGATAGTACTAATAGATAATTTTTAATATTCACCACACTTTGCCTTTCAGGGAGATTTTGCCTTAGCAGGGAACCGTGCATTTAGAAAAGGATTCAGTTAAAGTGGCTCAATAGCTTCACGCAGCTTTCCATTGAGATAGCAAAGTGAAGTAGCAATTTGCCGCGGTGACCACTTTCTACGTCACTGAGTAGTTGAAGCTCTGTGGATTGGGTCCATGTTAATCTGACGTCAAAAGCCCATTCGTTGGTGTGTGTGGATGTGAAAAAGAACCCAGCTCGGGTATGACCTCGACACACCTGTACATCCCTCAATAACCAGGCGTTAAATGACATTTTCAAGCCAGTTAACCTTCCGGTACAATCCAGCATTCGTCAGCATCGCTATGTATGTACAGAAAAAGAACTAATCTGAACTTTCAAGCAATTACTTCAACAGATGCACAATCGAGTGGTTAGCGTTCTGGTTTTCGTTTCAATAATTCGTGGTTTGAAATCCAAATTCGGTTTTGTGTGTTTATGGTGTTCAGAATTTATTTTAAACTATATAGGTCCTATCTAATTAGCGAACGTGTGCAAAAACTACCATTTTAATGACAAAACACCAAGAAATGTGCATGAATTTCGATTTCCATCTCACTTTGTACAACAATGGTTGAGATAGAAATGACAGATTATGAACATACAAACATGCAGCTGAAAGTCGTTGTAAACCATTACCGCAAAGTCTGACTTTTCATTGATGCATGGTATTTATGTGCCGCTATGGAGGAAATCTTAAATTCCCAGCACCAATCTGTACAGGGTTAAGTACACAAAGGGTAAATATATTTCCCATTGTTCAACAGTTGCTCGTACTTTTTACTGTAGTGAATGTATGTGTAATGAGTAAGGTACTGTGTTTGCAGTACATTCCACATGCCCGGTCTTACTACTAGGATATGGGCCCTAAAAAATGTTAGTAACCAAAGTCGCGTGGTGTGAATGTTTCAGCTACGGTTTTTTCCTTGTCAGCATAGTGATACTATACCTTCAAAATACTGAATGTGTGTTACTCAGCATAATCTAATATTTTATAAATCCAACACGATCATCTCTAATTGGATCTGTTCGATAAAACAAAACCTCTCTCTACAGTTCGAATACCATTAGTGACAAATCAATCTACTATCCTTTAAAGTAAATAACGTTACTTTTTCTCTGTAACTCTAAGCTCTTTCCATATTCTTTCTCGCACTGAATATTAATTTTTATATCAAGTAATACTAATATTGCAGATTTAATGTTAATTAATATTTTAAAATGATAAAATTTAGGGTGCTGAATTATACGATAAGGCTACAGGTTGAAAATGGACACTAACATATACAAGATAAGCACATTGTTTATGAAAATTTCATGAAATGTCATGAAAAAATTTTTTAAACATTTTTAACAAAAATACCTGGTTTTACAAACATCTCATATATAATATAGAGCTTTGAACTCCAGACATAAATATGACACTTACGTATGTGAAATTTCTTTTTTCAGAATCTGAACAAGATGAGAAAGAAATAGAAGATGTGACAGGAGGAATATCCCCTCACCAACCTCAATGGAAGTGTCCAAGCTCTTACGGTTATTTCCGCTCTGAAAAGGGTTGCAATCAGTATTATATCTGCATTGATGGAATTCCTCATCCAAGAATCTGTCCCAAGAACTTAGTATTCAACTCCAAAATTCGCGTATGTGATTGGCCACAGAACACGAACTGTCGTAAGTACAGGTTAAAGAAAATTCTGATTCCTAAATCTACGGAAGTATTTCAAGTGGTTTTACAAAAGAATCCACAATATCCTCATCTTAAATTGCTTTATCGGTAAATATCGCAAGGTTGTGTCCTATAACGTAGTTTCCCGGTAATATGATTGTATGAAAACCGAGCTTGCGGAAAAGTTAGCTCTGACCTTCAGTTAAAAAATTCTTGGGTTCGATACTCATCTTAAAATTTGCTATTTTGTAGTGGTTCGGAACCAATTTATACTATATGTCCCAGGGTAATGAAGTAAAGGTGACCTTTTAGTTATATGTTCCACACGAAATCCCATGATAGAATAAACTAATAATAGTGCGAGAATCCTTAATGTCACATGATGCTGCTTCATTCTAAAATTATAAACAATAAGTAAAAGCATTACAACATCGTATATTTACAAAAATAATTTGATTTTATTTAACACTTTAAAATTAATGACAGAACACTAATGCACTGTCATACTTTTGCATGGAATAAATGCTCGACTACTTTCCGCTCCTTATATGTAATTTATATTTCGTCTTGATGTCTAATTCGTGAGTTTGAATTATACCTTGGGTTTGGATGTTTGTAAAGTCCCAGAATTCACTTTAATCATTGAGCCTCGATCAAATCAGCCTCCGTAGAATGCAAAATTGACCTTTTAAAGACAAACATCTTAAAGTCAAACTTTTCCTGCTACTTAACATTACTATGTTGCTCCAAACATCACTTTAATTGACAATCGAATGGATAGCCACATTTTGATTCAATAGTTCGTGAATTCAATTCCCACTTTTGGTGTGGAATCCACATTATACTGTAGGTCTGCTTTAGTTGTCGGCCAAATAATTAGAATTCCAGCTTTTCGTTTTCCACAGTTCTTGAGTTCGAATCCAACTTAAGACGTGAATGTTTTTAATGGTTCGTAATTCACTGTGGAATAAAGATTCCGTTTTAATTAATCTTAGCATGAAAAAAATGACGATTGAGCGACTAACAGACCATATAAATTACTGTCATTTATACCTTTAATATTGTTTCATTAGAACCATACAACAAAATTGGTAGAGATTTCAATACTTTGTAGTTACAAAGAAGTTTAAATATTTCTTTTATTAAACTTACGTATGTAAAACTTTTTATAGGAAAAAAAAACTTAAAGAATGGAAATTCAATGTATGACCACCTTCAGCTGAAATACACTTAAAGTGTTAGAAAATGAAACTCAGTATATTAAAACTTTTTGAAAAGATCAAGATAAAAGTTCTATAAATATTCGTGACATTCAAGACTTTTTAAAAAAAGAAATTAATGAAATGTGCTTAAGCTAGTCTAAGGGCAATTGAATTGAGAATTTAGATTTAGATTAATAATTGGGAAATTTATATAACATAGAAAAATATTGAGATATGATCTGTTTGCTTAAAAATCTGGCATATTGTACTTATTCAGACGTTTCTGGTGAATTTTCGTTCTCTTTAGTCGGGTATTTTCATGAAATGGATAAAATTATTTTCAATATTAATTACCAGAAACATTAACAAATTCAAAGGTTTCTAAGAAAACAAAACGTAAGACAAAATCTGAAGGTATAAAAAGTGGAAATATAATATCAAAATGAAAGAAGATTCCCGTTATGTATTTTTATATTTGTCGAATGCCACTCATGCTGGCAATAAGGGATGCATTGCTCCACTTTTTCAACTGAACCATAATTTGGTGTAGAGTCCAACGTTTGGTGTGGACTCAGTACACTCATGGCATAATCACCCATTTATAGAGAAGGCAACCATTCGTACTCCCTTCATACAAGAAAAGGACGAAGACAAGAGAAAGTATATCCATGCTCGAACCGATGACCTCATGATCCGCAGTCAGACACACTGACCACTAGACAAATTGGGCTGCTCCCATTATGTTGCACTAACCAATTATAAGGAAATTGTTTAAATTTAAAATGAATTTAATTCAAATTGAAATCTTTGTTTTTTATAATTCTACATTTTGAATTTAGATGCGTTTCTACGTCTAAAAAAAGGCCATGATCTTGTTGGTCAAAGCAAACGTTCCTTTTATTGGAATTTCCAACCCTGTAGTGCTGTTAACAATAGCTGTAGCACATTATATATGTGATAGTCGAAATTTCCCGAAGTTAAATAGGTTTTTATGTTTGATTCCTACTTTTAAATTACGAAGATTAACTTACATTCAGGTTACACGATGGCATACCGACTTGGTACCCTACTAGAGAAAGTTCCATCACTTTCTTCACCCCTTGTAGTAATGAAAAAGTGGAAAAGATCCTAGTAGACGCATTATATAATTTCTAATGATCAAATTGCTCACGTAATATTAAAGATTTGAAAATTTTTTCGAATTTGAATAAAGATTTTATAACGCGTTTTCGCGCGATATATTTTCTAGAATAATGATTTTACAAGAGTTTGGTTATTTGATTTCATGAAATATAACTTCACACTTCTAAAAATGTTTCTAAGGTATGTCATTTACAACTACTTTTCATTTCAAGAAATGACTTCAAAGCTACAAACCAAACCAGTTCTTATTAGTTTCAGAATACTCACTTTAATCATAGAATTGACAAATGAATAATTTATTCTCTAATTTCAACTCAAGTTTTTAAGTTTGATTCCCATTTCAAAAAGTTTCGTAATGCTTCGGAATCAATTTTAAACTAATTCCTGTTCTAATTAAATATTTGCAATGAAATGACAGGTAACCATATTTCAAGGTTAAAGCTTTTGAGTTGTTTCTGAATATGTGTATGTATAAACATTAGCTCCAGACACTTAAAATTTCCTATCCACAGTTACCGTAAAATAAGTTACCCAGAAATTTAAGTTAAAAAATACAATATTCAAAGATAGTCTTAAAACGTCAAATTTAACTCGTGAGAACTCATTATAAGGTCAAAGAACATATTAAGGTTTCAGAAAATTTTTTTAGGGTTTTTTTTTTTTTTTTTTTTTTTTTTTTTTTTTTTTTTTTGTTATGCAATTAAATAACTGGGATATATTAATTTTACAGAACTGTTATAGCAGAATTTCACATAGTATATTTTCATTCAAAAATATCAATTTGGATACAATTTGTCTGTATTGATTATAGAAAAGTGACGAAAGGAAATTTAAGATTACTGCATATCAATACAATTTTTCAAAATTCAATATATTTTTTCATTAACAAATTATAGCAACTCTTTAAAATGTCAAAAATCCTTATTTTGTGAAGCTTATCAAAATTATTCTGCAGATGGAATCCAAAACTATCCCCAAAAGCGCTGCAGAGTCTACGAGTCGGATATTCACTGCCATCGGAATCGAACTAATTTAGCTCATCCCCATTGTGATTCTTTCTATGACTGCAGCATGGGAAGAGCATGCCGGAAACGATGCCCTGATGGCTTGTACTACAATCGGAACTCTGATACATGTGACGAGCCTGAAAACGTGAGCTGCAAAAACAGTATGTATACTTTAGACCAGTGTTTCTCAACCTTTTAGTATTCACGGCCCAATTTTCAATCATAATTTTCATCGCGACCCCCCTCCCCATCGCATACAAAAAATACATACAATAATAATGTATTTTGAGTATTTTGGCGCTAAACTTACACTACAACCTTAATTTTAAACTTTACAAATTGCCAAGAATACCAAAATTTATTGACATTTTGCAACACCGATCCTCAGCATTGAAAAAACAAGAATCCTATGCTTTTTTATTGCTCTTGCGTCCCGCTATGTCTCGGCATTCTCACGGTTTCGCGAGAAGTTTGGAGTTGTCTGGAATTTGTCTGGTCAGCAAAAAATTAAGCTAGGAGCGTGCGCAGATGTGAACAAATGTTTTCTCATAGGGAGAAGGAGAAAGTTCTATGACGCCAATTTCAATTCCAGACAATCTCATTCGAGTTGATCCTTCTATCGCTATTGAATCTATTCTGGATGTGTATATTATATATATTTTCGTGCAATTCACCGTAATAAATATTCACGGCAGCAGACTTATGCAGAATCATGGATAAATTTTTAAGCAGGCGTAAGCGAGCATTAGACGATAGACAAGCATCAACAAGTACACAGATAAGCGTGGTTCCGAAAATAAAATCAAGAAAATATTCTTAAGAATACTTAAATTTTGGGTTCACTAGTACTGAAGTAAATGAAGAAGAAAGACCCCTGTGTATCATTTGCTAAAAAATGTTGGTTGGTGGCAGACAGCATGAAACCTAATAAACTTAAACGTCATTTGGAAATGCTTCATAATGAGTACGTAAACAAACCCAGAGAATTCTTCGAATTAAAATTAAAATCATATGAAAAGCAAAAATCATTGTTTAAAAAAACTTTGTCGGTGAATGAAAAAAGCTTTAATTGCCTCTTACAAAGTTTCACATAAAATAGTCAGATGTAAAAAGCCTCACACCATTGGTGAAGAGCTTATTTTGCCAGCCGCGATTGATATTGTAGAAATTATGTTTGGAGATAATTTTGCAAAACAAATGCAGTCTATACCTCTTTCAAATGATAATGTTGCCAGTCGAATTGCAGATATAGCTGAAGATGTAGAGTGTCAGCTTTTGTCGAAGTTGAGTTACAAATTGTTTTCAATACAACTCGATGAGGCAACAGATAGTAATAAAGATGCTCATTTCATTGCCTATGTTAGATTTTGTGGTGAGTCAGTAGTAGAAGAATTACTTTTCTGCAAACCATTAGAACTCAAAGCAACAGCACTCGCTTTCTTTGCTATCTTAAATGATTTTATGAACGAGGCAAACATAGAATGGAAAAATTGCATCGGAATATGCACGGATGGTGCTCGTTCTATGTCAGGAAGATTCCAAAGTATTCAAGCACTTGTGAAACAAAAATCGCCACAGTGCGTCTGGACACATTGCATGATCCACAGAGAAGCTTTGGCTTCCAAAGAAATGAGTCCTGGTTTGAATATTGTGTTAACTACGGTTGTAACCGTAGTAAATTATATAAAAATGAGACCACTGAAATCAAGAATCTTTTTCGCACTTTTAAAGACATGGGTGCAGTACATTCAGTGTTTATTTGGGTACAGTACATTCAGTGTCACTATTTTATTGCGAGGCAAGATGGTTATCACGAGGGAAATTTTTGCAACGTGTTTATGAATTAAGAAAAGAAATCGCCGTTTTCCTAGAAGAGGAAAACAGACCGGAAGCTGAGAATTTTCGCGATAGTTTATTTGTGTTGAAATTGAGCTACATGGTCGACATATTCGAGAAATTAAATAACTCGAATCTTCAACTGCACGGAGCAAATACACATATATATTGATACGAGTGATAAAGTTAATGCTTTTTGTAGGAAATTGGAATTGTGGAGCAGAAATTTAAAGCAAGAAAACTTAACAATGTTTGCAAATTTGAATGACTGTATTAAAACTTACAAGGCTGAAGAACAACATGTAAAAGTTGTTTTTGTAACCATTGAAAATCATTTAGCAATGCTAGCAAAGAATTTTAAAAAGTACTTTCTTGCTGAAGACAAACTGATATCAAGTTACAAGTGGGTGAGGGATCCATTTCAAAATACTCCCGAAGGACTCTCAATCGAAGAGGAAGAAACCTTCATAGACTTCACGGCAAGCGGCGAAACCAAAAGACAATTTAGTAATAAATCACTCTTTGAATTTTGGGCAGGAGTGGATGATGAGTTTTCTGCACTAAAAACAAGGGCATTTCGCATTCTACTACCATTTTCAACATCTTACCTTTGTGAAACTGGATTTTCTGTGGTGGCTTCTTTGAAGACAAAATATAGATCTCAGCTAAATATAGAAAAAGAACTGAGAGTGTCTATTTCTAATATTAAACCCTCCTTCGAAAAACTTTGCTCTCAAAGACAGGCCCAAGGAAGTCACTAATAATTATTAAATTTGTTTTAATTTAGTAAATTGTTTTAATTTAATAAGTTAATTATTAAATATGTCGAAATGTATTTTGTTTTGTATGTGTGTGTGTGTGTTCTTTCCTTTCAGTCACTTAATCAATTTTTTTAAATAACATTTTCTCTTGGATATGATCGCGCCCCCCCATTAGTGTGCTCGCGCCCCCCTAGAGGGTCGCGCCCCACAGGTTGAGAATCACTGCTTTAGACCATAACTTGTTTTTAACGATTTTTAGAATGCTATTTCTTCCACGGCATTCAAAATTTTGTTCTTTATTCTTGTGCTTAATCCTCGTGTGAGAAAAATGATCGTTGATCGCTAAGCAAGCCAAACCTTCTACTCAGCATCTAGTAAGCCGAGCGGGAAGTCAAATATTTAGCTCTCTAGTTTCCGATTCAATAGTTCTTGGGTTCGTATATCACTTTAGGTTTAGATGTTTGCAGTGGTTCGAAATCCAATTTAATCCGTAGGTCCTCCTCGTATGTAAAAAATGACTGTTGAACGTCAAACAACCCATCACAAAGCCAAACTTTCTGCTCAACACTTGGTAAGTCGATCTGGAAGTCAAATATTTGGCTTGCGAGCTTCCGGCTCAACAGTCCTTTGGTTCAAATATCACTTTGGGTTTAGATGTTTGTAGTGAATCAAATTTCCTGGTCTTATTATCTCTCGTGTGCTAAAAATGACCTTTTGAACATCAAACAAACCAAACAATCAACTCGTAGCTTCGATTCCCCTACATTTCGGGTTTTAATATTTGTATTAATTTACAATCTTTTATTTGTCTCAGTAAATAGATATATCCTTAGTGAGCAAAATATGTTAATGACTTCCAATAAATTCTTTTGCTAGTGCCTTAAAGGTTACTTTTTAAATCGATAATTTTATTGGATGCATTCCAATATATCGAATACTTTGAACATTCTCATAATTTTTTTTTTTAATTTTAGCCAATCATCCAAACAACTTGCATTTCAATTCAATATTTGTTGAATTGATTTTAACACAGAAAAATGTAATGAAAATAGTTGATTTTATTCTAGTTTGTAACCAATTATGATTTGAAATGAAATGTTATCACATTTTAAAGATGTTATATTTTTGTGGCCAGTTTCAAGAAGAACCTGCCTTGAAAGGGGTTAGAAACAGCTGAAATCGTGTAAGTAATGCTTTCACCAAACAAGACATAAAATTTCAACATTCAGTTCAAAGATAGAAAAATCATCAAGTAAGCTACGGAATGATTAACCATTTGACCTTCAACTTAACAATTCCTGGATACAATTTCCACCTTGGAGGCAGATGTTAATCTCTAGCTTCTCTTTTCCAATTAGTAATCTTAAACATTTTAAGACATCTACAACAAAATATTATTAGATTTTTTAGCCATAATCTAGATCCTTTATATATTGATTTTTTGAAATTTTTTCCAAAAGATTACCCAGTTTGCCTCAATGCAGCCACTCTATATATATATATATATATATATATATATATATATATATATATATAT
>JAPDSC010060665.1:20385-38179 GCA_026290005.1 Latrodectus geometricus
TATATATATATATATATATATATATATATATATATATATATATATATATATATATATATAATCGCTCTGCCTTGATAAAGTTTACTTTATCAGCACTTTTAATTTTGTTTTCTAGTTCTTGTTAATATATTCCTGCTATATGTATTCAGGTTATATCGTGTCTTGTTCACTAATTGGGGCACACAAAATATATCGTGATCGCAATGATATATTTTGCGTTCGTATTCCAAATTAATACCTTCTTTGGCTTCTAACTTATGTATCTTTACAACAATTTTAATGTTGCTTAGGTTTTCTACAATATATGAATGATTTTTAGAAACAAAGTTTTGACGCAGCTTATCCTTTTTGAACCTTGCGCCAGAAAACCCAATCAACCAACATGGCTCGTAACACTAAATTGGAAACACAGATGGTGCATCCATCAGTGAGCCAAAGTTGTATTTAACCCTCGTAAGGAGGAGGGGGTGCTCCATTCAAAACGGAAGACGTCTCTTTCTGACTTTAGTCTCTGATAGATGGGCTTGGTTTCACAAAGTGTCATATATAACAACAGTTTATATCCTCACATTTTGAATTATTAATCATGAGGAAATATTATTCACAGCAATTTGTTAATTCAATTTTTACACGATGGACAATTTCCCCTTTTATTATATCAGTTTAAAAAATCTTCAATAAGGTTCAAGTTTAAATCTGGAAGGAGCGTGAATTGTATGATATTTTGAAATTTGTTTCTATCAATAAAATTTACAAGATTAATTATGTAAGATTATTGGAAACTTTTTGGAAAATATTTTTATAAATTTTAGATGAAGGAAGCGATTACAGTCTGAAGCTTTTTACTGAGGTCTGTCGATATAAACGAAGAGGAAGAATGACTGATCCTTCGGATGAGACTTGCTTCTATCGTTGTCACCATTCCAGAGTGATCAGAGGTTGCTGTTCTAAGAGAAAAATATTTGATGAAAGACGAAACAGATGCGTCTGGAGATATTATTGATGGTAAGAAAACACTAATTTATAATAACTACAGGACCATTTTTAAAAAAAATCTTATGTTTCAACAAATAATTTAAGAAAAATTAAACAATATATGCATAAATATAAATCGGTAAAATTTATGAATAGAACAATGATAGTAAAGTTAATAAAAACTCAATATTAATTATATCTTTATGGATATAAAATACACACTTTGAAATTTAAAATAAAAAATTTAATAGTTTTGTATTAAAAAGAATGGCACTAGTCTAAAAATATGAAATATTTAATTACAAGCACAATATAGCGAATTCTTATTTCATAAAAACAATACTGATTATTATAATCGAGATAAGTTTTCCTATATTGCGATATAACTTTAGTGGCTGGAAAGAAATATAAATATTAATATAGGAACTTTAATATAAATTGTTAGCCACTGACATTGCTACATCATAATAGTGGATAAAATAAATAAAATAGTGAAAATAGAAAGCAAATAAAATAGTGGATAAAATAAATTTGGGATGATTGAAATTTGCAAGCAGTTTTGTGGTTTTATAAACAAGCAGAAATATTGCCCTCTCAGTAGCAGCTAAAATGAGATCTATTTTGCGCTTGGCCATTTCATACCATGTTGCTTCAAATCTATGCCACATTTCACAACAGTAGTCATTATCAATTGATGGTCCAGTCTCAGTAACTCATGACCAGATATCTTAAATTGGCGAGAGATTTGGAGATCGTGCTAACCTGACAATATTAAAAAAATTCTCTAAATGTAGGATTGTCAAACGACGTATGTGCTTTTGAATTATCTTGTTAAAAGATAAATATTTTTCAGGCCAAGACTGGTCACAATGATATTTGGTAATGTCTTAGTAGCCAGTCACGCTCTGGCGCGGAATCCACTTTTGATTGTTCATTCTCTAGTTTATCTGGCAATGCTTTTAGGGTATTTCTGCTGGTATTGGCATGGAGATATGATTAGAAACTATCTGTAAATATTTAATTTACAGATATAAAATAATAATATTTCATTAATAATTTTAAATCATATTTCCAATAATTAGTATGTTGGCTTCTGGGTACAATCTACTTCGATATCAAGGCATTAACTATCAACCCCATCTCTAGAGACTGTCAGTCAATGTGATAAGATGTCAAATATACCGACCACTATTGAAATTACCATTGATCTGAGCTAGAGATGTGCATATTGTGTAAATTAGCTGTCTATACCATCAGATTGTCCTTATCACGATATTGAATGCAACCAAGAGACGAGAACTCTCCTCGGAGATTTAATACACTTATACGGCTATCAGAATTCTACAAGTGAAACTGAGACTAGTCTGATAGACATACCATTCTTATACCCAACTTTTTAAGATATTAGAATCAGTGTCCATCTCTGTTAGTCATGGGAGAACTTTGAGAAACTGTATGTCGTTCAGGATGACCCTCAGCAATTGAGTAATTCCATATTCGCACCAAAGTGATTGGATTATGACCACCAGAATACAATAATTCACACGTATGCGTAGCTATCGTGACCCCTTCGAATTCTGACACTTGCTGGTAAGCATTTTTTGTTTGAGACACAACGTGAAATTCTGATAACTCTGGGCTTTTAAGCGATTTCTAAAGGAGAAATCCGTTGCACAAATTTTATTTTATGAGAGGCATCATATTTCTTGTCCTTACTGCTTCAACAAAATATGTTGAAATGATCACTTTAATATTCTCATATTAAAGCGATTCATATCTGCTCATATCAGCCGCCCAACCTGTCTAGTGGTTAGCCTAGCTGACTACGGAGGGGGAGGACCTGGCTTCGAATCCCGGCGTGGGCATGGATGTACTTTCTCTTCCAATGTGTTTCTTGTCCTTTCCTCTGATGATGGATGAATGTGGCCCTCCCTATAAACTGGTTTGTGGTGGTGTGACGTGGGTAGTGCTACTCACCTCCGTTAATTGGTTCACAGGTGCCCACCAGGTAACGATAAATGAGTAGAAGTTTTCGGCCTTGTTGTGCCTAAAAAAAAATTGTTAATCACCCAAGTGCACGCCATTGGAAAAAAAAAATCTCGTATCTTTCTTTTCCTGAATTTGTAAACGAATGGTTATTCTTGCCTTCGGTTCAACTGTTCGGATATTTGAATCCCCCCTTAAATTTCGATGTTTGTAGTGGTTCAGAATCCTTTAATCCGTAGACTCGGACTTATAATCCCTTGTGTGCAAAAAATGACCGTTGAGCGACAAACAAAATCTTCCTTTCATGTAAATTTGACGTTCATGCGATCCTTCCTGAAATTGCAATTTTAAAGTCCAGCATTAATAAATTATCCAAACATATAAACTTATTACAAAACAGTTGACACTAATTTTCAAAAAACCTGAAATCACATCTTTATCCAATGAATTTAAAATGAAAAGTTTTTAATCACTAATTGTTCCTCTAGGTTTATAATATTTAACATTTAAATCGTTATACTAGTTTGAATTTTATTTTTTAAGTCTAAAAACGTTATCTTAAGTATACAATTAAATTATAATCTTGAATTCTTTCCAGAAAACAAATCAAAATAACAGTAATAAATTTATTAACTATTTAAGTAATTTCGATTACAATTTTTTCAATTTTAAATATGACAGCTTCTATTATCCATATTTTTACTTAACATTTCTTATTACTTCATGATAACTTATTTTTTATATTTAAATGCCATTGTTATTTATATCGTTTTAATTTTAAATATCTTGACATTTACTTGTTTTCCTATATATTAATTATATACTTTGAAGTTAAAATTATTTTTAAATCGAAATATTAAATGGCAATCTCTTCGAATATTAAAAGAATTTATGAGATTTTAAATTTCAACATAATCCTTGAAAGCATGTAAAGATAATCTGTAATCTTGTAAGTATTTCATAATATTCTGATTCTGTTATAATATTAAGGAGAAATTTTATAAAATTATAATTATAAAATAATAATTCTTTAATTTATCTTAAATACCATTGCATTTTACATAAATTTGATAAGGAATTTTTGCCATATAGGAAATTTTATGTTCAATACACACATATATATTTTAAAATCATTTTTCAGAGATTTAAACTAGATTATAAGTTTTTTTCGAAAATTAATTGCTTTATTAAATACTATTATATCCCATATCGATTATTTGTCTTCCAAATGTTTTAACTTATTAATCTGCATTATTTAGAGAAACAATCACACGAATGAATATTTTTATTATTTAGTTATTTGAGGTTGTATGAATAAGAAGTTAGATTTCAAAAATCAGCAGTAATTGCATCTGAATTCATACAACTAAGTAGCCAAGCCAGTCTTGAATCGTAATAATTCTCTGGCTTTCGGCTTAATAATTCACGAGTTCAATTCCAGTCTTGATCTCAGATGCTCGGAATCCATTATAAACTAAAAGTTCCACTCTATCATATGTGTGTAGAAAATGATCACTGAACTACGAATCTTACTGCTGAGTAATTTTGATACTCTAAAATATTTCCATATTTTTTATCTCCAATAACTATGTTCACAAACTCCTTTTTTTTTGTCTCAATAACAATTTTTTTCAAAATCTAATAACTCTAATTTATTTTCCTTAAATAGTCCATTTTTTGTAACTTGAATTTTTTACAGAATGCGTTAATAGTGTTAATTATAGATCACACATACTGCAATGTACTAGAGAGAATTTTAATATTTCATAAAATGTTTAGTTAGAGTATTGAAAAAAATATTTAAAATAACTGGTTATTTGCTGCCGATAGTAGCAGTTAAAGTTCATTCAGATTTTGATTATTACAACCATTTATTTAAAAATGGCAATTTCTGATTCATTTATTTATATTTCTGACATCGCATCAATATGTTTTTAGACATTTACAATTAATGCTGAAGGACTGTTTTGAGGCCATGTTAAGGAAGGATGCCATGGCCCTGTGTCATGGAGACATTTTCCTTTGAAAATCATGGCGAATGTTTCTTAAGAGTTACTCATCAAAGGATCTATCGACCAGTCATGCTTCCTGTATCTTGATTTCCATCTAAGATGTCGGCAATGGTTCTAAATGCAATTTAAGTTATAGATCCAGATTATAGTGGTCATTGCTGGTAAAAGTGGTCGTAGAAAAAAAAAACGAAATTCTTATAAAGCAATGTTTATTGATAATATCTGAAATTATTTTCCGTCAATTCTGTAAATCGAATCTTATTTGAATTAGTTCAGTAAATGTATTTTCATGAGATTTAAATTTTAACAGAAGTATGTAGATAAATCGAAACAGATCAATAAAAAATCGTAGTTTTAATTCCCGTAATGTAATCTTAAGTGTAAAAGTAGTAAGTGTCAGTTTCTTAACTGCATAAATGGGCATTACCATTTTCCTATTAAGTAGAATTTTCACATTTACATCCTAACGTATAAGTAAGAAATAAGATAAAAAAAAAATCCTGTAATTCTACAATTAGATATTAATCTTGTTGTGTAATAATTTTAAGAGATAAAATTATACTGTCAAAAGTTAACAAATGTGTTGCTATGTTTCCCTTTTGTTAAAATAAAATGATGAAAGTAATAGCCATGTTATACCTATGGTTTTGTATCTCGAAGGCTTATGGAAATTACAATTTTCTTAATAGTCTTATCAGTCAAATTGTTTCTTTAATGAAAAGTATTTTGTCTACATGTAATCATATTAAATGTACTTAACATTCTGAATGTAATTCAATAGATTTTACTAATTAAATTTTATATTACATTGAATATTTCATACATGTTTTATAAAATTATTTTAACGTATGAATGTTTTATTAAAATCGTTTATAATAATTTTTATACTCTTAAAACGAATTTTATTAAATTTATAATGATTCGTTTAAGCTTTCTAATTTTAAAGTTTAGCTTAGTTCGCAAAATAAAAATTATAAATTTCTCATAGTACTTTTAAATATTTTGTTATTGAATATTTATTTTTGTGTTTATTTTCTTAGGGAGAAGCAAGTCTTCGATGGAACTGTTGTTAAAATAAAGTTATGTGCGTAAGGGTTGTAAATATATAGATTTTAACTTAAACTTTCCTTTATGAAAATATTTTCGCGGGCTGTTTTACAATTGTTAACATATAAAGAAATTGAAGATCTGTTACATTTTCAAATAAATCGTTTACAATAAACTAACCTTTTACATCTATTAAAGCCTTGTATTCATTTAGAATTTTATTTGAATTTATATTCTTTAAATATTCGGAAAAATAGACATTTGCTTTCACATATAATCATATATGAGAAATTTTTAACTGATACAGAGAATCAGACCGTTGAAAAATTTGTAGCTCTAATCACTAGTTCAAATGATCGTGGTTTCGATTTCCTCTTCAAGAATAGATAAGTGTAGTAGTTGGAAATTTATTCAAAGTTTTAGATCATGGTGGGATTAGTTTTGTTAACCAACAAAAAAAATTACCATAAAATGTTAAACTACAAATAAAATCTGGCAGAAATGTTTGTTGTCTTAAGTGTAAGTTAGAAATAATGGACAAAAAGTGTCCATTCGGTGATGCAAAAAGCAATCGTAAGCTTATCACAAGGAATAAGTTGAAATAAATTTGTGGAAATGATTGCAGAGAGAAACTGTATTCACTCTAAATTTATTGATTTATATTTGTGAAATTCAGAAAGTTAAAATTATGTATATATAATCTTCTGTTATTTAGAATAACTATTTTGTCCAGGTTTATAAATACTGAATAAAATTCTTCGGATGACCATTAAATCAATTACTAAAAATCTTTGACACAATTTGTCTTATAACGTATTTATACTTTGAATTATTATAAACCAGACATTTATCAAGCTGAGCTCTCCGGACTTCAAGAATTATCTCAACTTCAAATATTGCGTATAAAAACAGTACGATTACATATATACAGGCTTCGCTCATTGCAAAGCTTATCGCCAATGATAAATTGCGCGAAATTTACGTACGATAAGTGTATCTTAAAATTTTGAGATGAACATATCCTACTCTTGATTTTTTACAAGATTTTTTAAATATATCAAAATTTAATAAATGCTAGTTTTTTTTAATTAAATTTCTTATACAGCTAAATCTCCGTTGTAAAAAAATCATAAAAAAAAATCTATGTTTAACAATTGCATATCAAACTTGTTCCTAACCTATTATATTTACTCTTGAAAGCAAATTTTTGCTTGGAATAAAAGCCGAAGATAATTTTCCTGAACGTATTAATACATTTATATACCGCAGTAAAGATAAGATTCTAACACATTTAGCCTCTGAATTAATGCATTTTGTATTCACACCTATCTGAAATATACAGTGCCATTTTTTTTTTAATTCAAGTATTAAATAATTTTTCATATCTGCGCAAGTTGTACATACTTTAGAACTTTCAGAAAAAAATTTATGCTATAGATTCATTAAATAACAAATTGCTATAAACTTCCAGGTAAAAATTAACGAAGCCGTAAGTAAAAAAATTGAGCACAAATTTCCCAGCCGATAAAATTTAACACTATTGGACAAAAACAATTATTTCCCTTTCTAGCTTCAGATTTAAAGCTTTTCAATTGTTAAAGCATTTCTTTTGCAAGTGACTATCACAATTGTTTCTGAGAAAATTTCTAAATATTTCATCAAATTAATAGAAGTTTAATAAAAAAGCAATTTTAAAAATTTGCACTAAATTTAATTACTAAGTATTCAAAATTATCAAATTCTGAATATTAGGAAGATAATTCACCAGTAAGATGACAAGAGATAGAGATTAGTTATTAAAGATCACATTCTTAAATAACTAATCACTATCTTATGTCACCTTACTGGTGCACAGAGCTGGATGTCGAATGGTTAGAGCTCTGAACTTCTGTCGACATCCTGTGTATCGGAAAATCATTTGCTTAAATCATTACCGCGTCTCCTCACTAATGGGTGAAGATGGTAGGTGAATGGCTCTGAAATTAAATTAACATCTTGTGTGTCAGAAGATCATACACTTAAATAATCCCTATCTTATGTCAACCCACTGTTGCGCGTAACTGGATGTCGAATGGTTACCGCTTTGCAATTCAATCAGCATCCTGTGTGTAGGAAGATTATGTTTAAATAACTAATCACTATCTTATGTCGCCTTACTGGTGCGCAGGACTGGATATCGAATGGTTAGAGCTCTGAACTTCAGTTGGCATTCTGTGTATAGAAAAATCATTAGCTTAAATCATTATCGTATCTCCTCACTAATGGGTGGAAATGGTTACCCCTCTGAACTTCAAACAGCAGCCTGTGTGTCGGAAGATCATATGCTTAAATAACTAATCATTATCTTATGTCAATCCACTGTTGCGCTTAGCTGCAGGTCGAATGGCTACCAGTCAATTCAATTAGCATAGCCTCGTGTCCCGATTCCATCTTTGCCTTGGTTGAGTTACAAAGTCTATTTTAAATAACAGATCATGACTTCAACCATCAGCCCTACTGTTCAAGAAAAATTAATGGTAAACGTATAAATCAATAAACATCTCTCAGAAGGCGAATATTTTAACCATGGAGCGTCTCTAATTGAAAATGAACAGAGTTTGATCTTGTCTCAAAACCACAAGGTTATTGGATTCAATTATATCTGAAAAATAATGTATTGGCCATTGAGACAGCCAACATCGTTAAAAATAAATGTTTTAACTCGTTTATTCAGTATAACCTCAGTTCAGATTTTCAAAAGCATTTCTCTGCATAATGTATGCATATCAGACCATCAAATTCAATGGAATTATAAAGCATTTAGGCTAACAAATGTTTTAATTTGAATTTCTATATTTATAAAATTACATAACTACAAACTCATTTCAGAAAATTGTTTGAATAAGACTCAATTTAATTCCATTAGCTCAATCAATAAATTTTCTTTTTGTTTACTGTAATTCAAAGCGAATAAAAATTTGATACTATTAAAGCAATTGAATTTGATAAAGAAAAATTTGCTATTTAATTATCAAAGATACAGTTCTTTTTGTAATTGAGTACTTAAATTTTTTTTATTCAAAAACTGCGTCATAGTTTACGTCAATTATGCATATTTTATGTTGATAAATAAATCATTGCAATGAAATTAGAAAGATTACAGCAGTGACGTCACAAAGAAATCTATACAGAAATGTTTTTTGCAGATTGGAAAAATACAAAAGAGGAATGAATACTTCCCCCAGAGCATGTTATTTCTTAGCTTCACGGAATATTTACTTCAAATTATTTATTCAGAATATAATCGATGAGCTAAAGTCGCACTAAATCATAAATTACATCATTGTTGCAATAATTTATTCTCTTTGTCTGATCATAAGACAATTTAGACTCTTATGGAATTAGTGATATGTCTTTAATTACTAAAAAAATAGGATATTTTATTTTAATTAAGTTTTATTATGGACAACACAATATTTCTTTTAAAATAATAACTTTTCTTAATAAGTCGATTAAAAGATTTTATAAAGTATTTGCTCTCCTCCTTTGTATTATTTGTAAATTACTTTGACTTTAAATTATTAATATTTTATCTAAATAATTTTAGTTTTGACTTTTAATTATAGTATTCAATATTTGAAATAATATACTTAAAAGTCAAAACTTTTGTTTTATATACGAGACTAAAGACATTAAAGAAAGAATTTAATTCAAAATTTTCAAAAGTTTAAAAAATGAAAAAACGTTTGTATGCAATAGTTGTATTTTTAGTAGTTTATCTGCATTTTAATTTTCCATAGATAAATATTTTGTATGAGTCATTGAAAGTGAATATTTTACAAACGTTTCACAACATTTTAAATCAGATTTTTAGTTAAAATACAGTAATAAAATTAATTTTAATAATTTAACAATTTTAAAAATAAGTTTTAATATTATAAATTATTTTACTAATAAAGTGCCTATAAAACGTCCATAAAAATTTAAAATTTGCACAAATTTCTATTATATACTTTATTAGACGGAATGTATTTTGCATCTAAATTATTTTAATACGTTATTCTAACATATTAAAATAATTTAGATGTAAAATACCTCTAACGGTTAGACGTAAAATGTTCCGTCTAAAATGAATCTTTTATGTTAAAAGTATTGTAAACTTTTTCACGTTTTTAGTAATTTTAGGGAAAAAATCATTCATTATATTATATAGAAAACTTCTATATGTATGCAACTTAATCACGCGAAATTTGTTTTTTAATCGTAGACTTATTTTTATCGAAGACATTATGTTTTCATTGATTTTTAAGGTATATAAATTTTATGAATTAATATTCTAAAAACATTAATCTAGCTTTTCATACAGTTTTGCCAAGTACACAAATATTATTTAATAGAATGCTATTAAAAATTCAATTAAATAGCAAATACTATTAAAATATCATTTAAATAGATTTATATCCTTTTAAAAACGGAACATCTAAACTTTTTAAACAATTATTCGAGAATTGTAAATTAATAATTTATTTCGTTAATATCTTTGTCAAAAATAGACATAGCTATTGTATAGAAATGAAATTTTTCCACATATGGCATGTTTGCTATCTGTATGCACATTTTTAGAGAACAGTGAAATTCTTTCAACAATAGTCCTTGTTTCATCACAATAGATATTTTTGATGGTGCTTATTAAAAACAGTTTTTATGTGAACTTTGAAGATATGCATTTCTCTTAAGAACAAAATTAAAATAACGGAATATAATTAAGTTAATTGCTGTATTTGGTAAAAAAAAAGTGTTGATTCTTGATTGTTTTTGCTTACAAAATAAGGCTAAATATATCAATTCTTGAAAACACATATGTTGAGATTTTTGCTCAAATTATTTTTTGATATAAAAATGTTTACTGAAACAAAGATTTTGGATTTACTAATAAATTTCTCCATGAACTTTAAAAAAAGAAGTTATAAATATAGGAAAATATTTTATATATTTCTAGTCTAATTCCAGAAAAATTGAAAATTTGGTAAATCAAATAAGTAACTTTTCTACTTTATATATACTTTTATTCAAAAATTCATTTTTAAAAACATCTTAAAATATTATAAATGTTTAGAAATATTTCATTTGAATAAATTTTTAATTGGTTTTTGAAGGATGCATTATATTTAGCTTATTTTTCGGATTATTGTGTACTCTTATTAATTCAAAAAATTGAAAATAAAAAAAAGTAAAAAAAAAAGTTATTACCTTATAGAAAAAGTTTTTTGTCTCAAGAAGCTACACTAATGCGAAAATATTATCTGTGCTTTATAATCAAATGTAGTTTAACACATACTCTTTTAAAATAATTATAAAACTTTCTTATTTAAAACTATAAATAAATTAATGCAAAAGTTATAAACGTTGTTAAAAAAATATTATTTTCATTATAATTATGGAATTATTTATAGTTTTTATAATGAAAATTATATACTATAATTATAATTTCCACTATAATTACTTAAACAAATACAATTCTTCAAAAATAACCTATTAATGCTGTTATATGAATGTCCAAATGAGTGTCGAATGACGTCCAATATCTCGGACATGCATCGGATAACCTAGATACATGCAACTTCTGGACCGTCCTCATAATGTCCGTAGGACGTTCTTTCACGTCCACGTCCTCGGAATATCCAAAGAACCAACAATTGCTATCTGGGGGGAGGAATGTTAATCTTGTTGCCGAAAATTTATTATAAGTATAAGGTCATTTAGAAATATTTCTTTTCGGCTTAAAATATATAAATTGCGTGTGAGAATAATGCTGCTCAAAATCAAAGCTCACATAAATTGTATCTTTCTTAAACAAAATTAAATTATGATGAATGATTATTTGAGGAAGTCCTCAAAATGGGAGGTGTTTCTTGATGAAAAAGTTTATCACGCACTTTACAAGTAGTAAAGGCAAGTTTAATTCTAAATAAGTGAACTCCTGTACTTCCATATTTTACTCTTAACCCTTCTTTGCATAGTGGTGGAAATTTCCATCATAACCTATAATGCCCAAGAATTATATAAAAGAACAAGTTCACTTTAAGTGGATCGTGTTTGGATACCTTTTTAATGTCCATTGCATAAAAAGAAACATAGCTGTCAAAAATAAACAAGTGTCATTATCAGTGCTTAAAGTTGTCTCATTCCGCTGTTTGTTGTAGTTGCAATAAACGTATGATTTCGTTTATAATTTTGTTTTATTATATTATAGTTTCTATTGCTAAAAAATTGAAAATGAGTGGAAGAAAGGTTTGTAACACGTGTTTCTGTTATTTTCCTCTTTTATTTCTATTTAGTACTAAGCTAATGATCTAACTTTGGATGATGATGGAAATTTTTAGCATATTGTTTTTTGCTAAATTTATACAATAAAAATATATATTAAGACTTTTTTAACCCTTATTCCTTAATTTTGAACATGAATTATATCAACTTGATTTATTTCACCAATAAAGAAAAAATCATGCAAAGAAGGGTTAATTCCACTAAATTATAAACATTGGCTCAGTTTGTGTCCATAGTCGGATCTTGCTCCATTAAACCCCACATATCAATCCATTGAATTATAAACTCTGTCTTAACTGAGTATTAGCTATCACCAAGAGAGCAAAGAATTGAATGTATTTATTCGGAGTCCACTAAGTTTCCTTGATTGCATCAAACGCCTATTTATAGCTTATTATTTCAATTATACAAATAAAACATTTTTAAAATAAACTTCATTGAGAACTTTTGAATTGTAAACCATTTTTATTTTTGTAGAGTTCCAGCTAGGCTGCCATTAGGGGTACGCCCTTCAACTTTTCACACTGAACCATAATTTGGTGAGGAGTCAAACTTCCTACACATACCATAGGTATCTGTTTATAGGGTAGGCAACCACTCATTCATACAAGGAAAAGACAAAGATACGAGAGAGAAAGTACATACATACCCGAACCGGTATTCGAACCCAGGACCTTCCTATCCGCAGTCAGACACGCTGACCACTAGACAGGGTATTTACTATACATACAAAAATAGTGCTTACATGTGTGTTTCTATTTGTTTCCATTTTTGTCAGTCTATTAATGAATATTTTTCCATTCAATAATGTTTCTAAAAATTGTTTAACCTTGCAATTTTAAATTCAAACTTTATGCTGTTCCTGAATTTTTTTATTTCCTTGTGATTTTGTTATTCAGACTTCTGGTTCTCGAATTCACGTTTTCTTGAAATATTCTTTTTTATTGTCAAAATATTCTTCCAATTTCATCTCTCACAAGAACAAAACAGAAATAATCATTTATATTAGCATTTTCTGGAGGCAATTGTAGTTTAGTATTTTAATCAATCTATGAATAATTATTTTTGCTCAATGATTTAAGGAAAATGTTAATTTTGAACCTTGTAATTTCAAAATATATGACTTTGGTCTTTGCTAATCGAAAGAATAATGTAGGTACATACCAAAAAGCAAATAATAGTTCTCCATTTATCTATAAAAACAATAAAAAAACGGGGAAAAGCCAGCGTTTTCAGTGTTGCATGAAATGCATCTCCTGATAAAAAAAAATAAATTCTTATCTGCTTTCATGATAAATAAAATTTCAATTCCGTCTCCTATAACTCTTTAAGATATTGCACGTCAAAGACACCGTTCGAAATAGAATTAAATTCGAAGGTCGATATAATTCCATTAATATTTCATATCTGTCTCATTCCGGAAAAAAATTTCAATATCTAATAACCCCATCCTTTCGGCGAAAAAATGCCATGTAATCTTTTGTAGTCTTAATCCGACATTGAGCTAGACACAATTTATGACAACAGAAATTAAAGGATGGGTCTCTTGACTCATCAGATATCTCGAGCTTTTATGACATTTATTTTCAAGGGACGCTCTTTCAGTTTCAGTTCTTGGTTGCAATTTTCGAAATCACATCTCAATTTCTAGTCACTGTCGAGTAAAGACAACGAGCGACATTATTTTATGTCACTTCAAATGTTTGTGTTTAATGAAAAAGTTTGTGAAATATTTTGATACGATTCGCTGAGACTGCAAAATATGCTACCGACCGTGTTTGTAATATGTCTGTCAACTGCTCTACTACGCGAAGGTAAAGGTTTTGCTTTTATTAAATTTTTATGACCTTCAAAACTGGAATTACGACAGCATTTTGTGTGGTTTTAATTTATATTATAGATGTTCGACGAGAAATACTAAAGCAAAAACTAATTTCTATACAGTAAAATACTTTTTTAACTTTCTTTTTTTTAATTATTTACATTTTTAGAATTATAACATGAAATTTAGTGATAAATTATTAAAATCAAGATAGTAATTTTCTTCAAAATTCTATAACTGATATCTGAAGTAATAAATTTTTTTGTGTATAAGCTCAAAAAAATAATAATTCAGCTATTAAAATGTTTTCAGTGTTTGATTACAAAATATTATTAATGTTTTTTTAAAATCTTAATTTAATCGTAAATTTTAATATTTTCTCAAATTCTTTAATTAAAAAAAACTTTTAACACTATTTAAAAAATTTAATAAAAAATTATTTAAAAAATAAAAAATTATTTAAATAAAAAATTATTATGACTAAATATACTTAAAACACTAAGAATGTCTAAATTACTATTTCATTTTATTGTAAAAGAACTTCTTACGAAATTAAAGAATATAATTTTCTTTTGGCTAACTGTGTATTTCATAAGAAGTTATTGATTCTTATCATTGGTTCTTTATGATAAAGTTCTTTGCAAATGATTTACGCCGTCAATTAACGTCATACGTGTATCGTTCCAACGCCATTTAAGGTTTTCCCATGCCCTGATCAGTTTGCGCACGAAAAAAGCGGGTGTTGTCATTTGAAAATTTCAAAATTTTGTCACGTAAACCGTAACTATGAGAGGTTTATTGTGTTAAATCATTACGAGACGGTATGTTGGTGTACGGAGCTCTAGAACAGAGATTCAGTCTCCCGTGGAGTATGTGTTCCTGAAAAACTAAACAAATGATTAATAAATCTGAAATAGCAAGAATTTATTAGTCATGGTTTATTTTATACCTGAGTGGATAGGAGGAAGAAAGGAGAAGGGGAAAAAACAAAAGCAAAAAAAAAATTAAATTAAATAAAAATGAAAATTATTTGAATAATATTATTTAAAAAAAGAGAATTACGAACTGATGTGTTTTGTTGTCCGACTCGCCTCGCGTTTGGGTTGTGTTCTGTCATCCTAGGTGTTATGTTTCAATCTGAGTACTGTCCGTGATCTGTTCCTGTTTGCCGCATTGAAGATGTTGTAGATCGGGATTTTTCATTACTTTCTATATTTGGAAGATTGCTGTAAAACTTTAAGCTTATCTGGAAAAAATAATGAGAGAGATTATTTATACATGGATCACGCATGATAGCTTCATTTTTGAAGTACCATGGTGACTTGGAAATTAACCTCAGGGTTTTATTTTGGAGGATTTGAAGCTGTTTAAGATGACAGTCAGCTGCACCTCCAAACATTTGGCAGCATAGCAGACATTGGACGCAACATTGACTTTATATTAGTAATTTATTTTTTAAATTTAGCTCCGATCTGTAGCTTAATAGTGGAAATAGTACTGGTTTCACTGCCCTATATTTTTTAATAATTTTAGTTAAATATGATTTGTAAGTTAGCCTTTTGTCTAAAGTTAAACCTAAATATCATTAAATAATTACAATCTGGCCCCATACATTCAAATAACTATCTACACTTTCATTTCAATTGGTTTAACGGTTCGGCCACTAGGAACTCGTATATAGGGTAAGTTTCTTTTAATCCACCCGGTATACTATATATATATATATATATATATATATATAATCTTCGTCAATCCGCATAAGACAGATATATTTCCCACGCAACTTGAACTAATTAAAGGTTATAAATTTTAACATCAATCTTATCATTTTTCCATATTTATGAGATGTATTGCAACTTCATTCAGTTTTGTTTGTTTACAATATATTTCTATTTGCTTTATATCGATGCTATAACTTACACTAAAAGCTGCAGAACGCCTCGTAATTTTAAGGTCAGGAGACTGGGTCTATGCCTGACAGCCCTTCCTCAACGATAGGCTACTAAAAGAACGTGGTGACCAAATCCTAATTTACATACCCCAGTTGTCATTGGTGAATACAGGGTATCTTCAGCTGGGTGAGAAATGAAACCTATTTTTATTTCCAACCTATATTTAAACTGAAATAAACACTTTTACTTTAAATAAGCACTTTTAATTTGACATCACTTTATAAATGTGGCACACATTATTTATTTAAAGCCTAATCAATATTTTAATTAATTTTCCTTTTACATATCTTTAAGAAAAATAAAATCAATCTCTCTTTTTAACCGTTTTAATATTTTGTATCGTTAAGATACTAAACCTTAATCGCGACTTAATTTTGGTAATATAATAGATAATTAAGTTTCATTAAAGAAAATTTTCTTGGGAGCTTAATGTTCGAATTAATTCACTTGATTAAAAATCAGGAAGATACTTCACGTAAGATTTAAAATTATTTAGCGTCAAACAGTAATAAAAAGATTCAAGAAAAAAATCTCCTTGAGATGAAAATTAATTGAATAAAACTTTTAATGAAGTTTACTTGTTAGTAAATTTAAGAAGCAAAAAAACACGTTATAATTATGAATTTTAAAAAAATCCTATAAAATTTTCCAAAATATTGTTAATAAGTAGAAAAATGATCAAAATATTCTATCCGCAATACGAATAAAACTTTCAAATAATATATGTTGCATTATCTGTGTTTCTGATCAACATTACTTATTCATTAAGGGAATTATTGGAAACCAAAATGTATTAAAAAATAATGCATATTATGCACACACACATAATCTAGTTAATAAATAATATATGATGAATGCTTTTTTTTATGAAATATGAATCAAAGATAAATAAGGAAAGGATAAAAAATACATAATTTATTACAAATCTACTTAAAATTCTGCTAATTTTTGAGATTTTAAAAAAATAAGTTATGTATTTCGTCCAAAGCTGGCTTTATTAAACAAGGAAAAGGTGAAAAAATAATATATACCTTTTTTGCGCGCCTCCTAAAAATTAAATACTTTTTTATTAAAATACCTGACCATATACAAATATCTTTTAGTTAAAATGTACTGCCAAATGGCGCGAAAGTTTAAAAAGAAAGATGTATATCTTCGCTGCGTAAAAAATATTTCGGTTAAAATTTTGTCAAAATTAACACAATTTTTCCTCAGATTCCATTATATAACTATTATATTTAAAAATATCTTTATTTAGGTTTTAAATAGTTTATTTAAAAGTGTTCACAGAACGTGATTTTTGTTTATATATTTAACAGTTCCATTTATTACTGAACATTTTGAATTCAATCAAAATTCTAGCTGATTAAAGCTTTACAGATCTACCGTGCATAATGTTTCAAAATATGTAATTCCATAATTTTCCGTAACTTCATGCTGCAAATTCGCTTTGACATCACATTTTGGGCATCTGGGAATATTATTATGATATATTTCTGGTTGTATAATTCTGTGAGAAGCTCCTTATAAAAGTCAACAACATCGTAATACCATCAACAACATTGAACCATTATCAAGTTGATATATACTCTCTCCGCTTCAAGCCATTCAATTATAAGAATTTTCTACATCAACTGGTTCTCTGAGTTTTTTTTCTGGGTTGCGTATAAAACTCGCTACTTGCCACTCAAGGA
>JAPDSC010060668.1:0-14666 GCA_026290005.1 Latrodectus geometricus
TATACAAACCCCGTCTTATGGAGGTCTTAATGTGACGCAGTTATGACGTTGTAATCTGACGTCATGGATATTTTAAACCAATGAGAATTTGTTTACATTCTCATTGTTTACATTCCGGTTCCATTTCCGATTGCAATATTAAAAAAAATATTATTACCTCTATAAAGATTTATAATTAACACCTCCTCTTCAAATTTAAACTTGTAATAACTAGTACTCTCGATATCAACGTGGTATATATTTCCTGCAGAAATTGAAATTAGCGATGTCTCGCGGAAAGTTGCCAGATATTTCAAACCAGCTCGATATCCAGATTTGTCTCGCGCTCCGCCCATTTTTTGACATAGTTTAGATATTTGTGACGTCATTTGGCCTCATGTGAATCTCGCGAGATCTTCGGCTTGTATCTCGATACATGTCTCATGCGATCATCTACGAATTTGCGACCTGCCTAAGATTTACTATTTTACAGTTTAATGAAAGGAAATATCTAAGTTTGCTAATTACATTGATTACCTTAAAAAAGATAGTAACTTAGAAAATTTGGATGTTAAATCAGTATTATATAAATGCTTCAATACAATAAACAGTAGGAAATTTAAAAAATCATTATTACAATTGAAAGTAAAAATAAATTTCTCGTGTTAATCATGTAAAAATAATTATAAAAATAATAATAAAATGTTAAAAAATAGTAACTTAAAATAATGAAAAATAAATAAAATAATAAATAAATGTAAAAATAATATAATAATAATGTTAATTAATAAAATGTTTAGTAAAAATGTTAGCAATTAAAAATATAGAAAATAATAATCACATGTTGATAAAGAATAAATAATAATAATTATGTTAATAAAAATAAAAAAATGATGTATTAATAACTTCGAAATCTAATTTGTCTATCAAATTTTAAAAATCAAATAAATTTCTAGTTACATTTGAAAAGGAAGAGAAATCATGGAAATTATTTGTTATTTCAATTTTAATAAACCTAGAATGTGAATTTGTAAAATGTTAATTATAAACATTTTTCAGTGTCTTTGTAGTAGGATACCACTTATAAACTGAAATGAATAATGGATATTGCCTTTATCAGAAGAATTTTATTTAAGAGTTTTACTCTATTCAACTCTATTTAAGAAATGCAGTTTTCATTTTTTTCCCCTATTTTTATAAAAGAGGAAAATCGATTTGGGAATAATTTGCAGATTCTTTTCAACGAATCCATAAATCACTAATTTAATTATGGCACACATCGTGCGAAACAGAACGAAGGAAGTGAAATGAATTAAAAACGCAGTCGATTTTAAACTAATCTAAGAGAAAAATCGGATCAATTTCCCAAAAGCAGATGCAATACTGTTGAAACAAAAGATATAATTAATTATAAATGTCTCGTGAAAAGAGAAAATCCTTTAAGTAATGGTAAAGAATAAGAAAGGGAGTTAAAATCCCTTAAAATCCCTCGAGACAAATTGCAGGGATTTTTCCATTAGCAGCAACGAATCACTGCCCTCGTTCTTTTCACTTAGGTCCCTGTTCTTGAGCTGCAGCCCTTTGGACACAGCATGGCGACCTTCTTCATAAAATTTAACATGATATATGATATGTTTCATTGAAATGATTTAATTGTGTGCCGTCACCAAAGGTAGCTAAATGCGTTAATTCTTCGGAATTCCCTTTTTTTTCTTTTTGCCACTGTGACAAGGGAAATTTAATTATTAATTTTCATTTACTTCATGGGAGAATATCATTTTTTTTTCCCCGGAAAAGGGAAAACTTTTTATAACATAGCATTATATTTTTAAAATTTATGAGCAGTTTAGTTTACTTTCACTAAAAATATTTAATAAATATTTTCGGCTTAAAAATAAATGCAATAAATATTATGATGTGATGCTAATGGTTATTTATTATTATTTAAAATGAATCGATAAAACAAATGAACAGTTTTTGGCAATTTTCATCACAGAAATGGGCTATTTATAAGCACTTTATTTAAAAATGATATGCAGACAGAAAAATTTATAAGTTAATTTATATCAAAGGAAGATAATTTGTTATAGCAAATGTGCATTTTACTTGTAATATACATATTAAAAAATTTATTTTTTAGGTAATAGTTATTTTAAAGTAGATAAATTCTTTTATAACTTGAAAATTCAAATACAAAGACTTATATATTATTTCAGAATCATACTTGAAACATTAATATGTCAATAACTCAAAAAAAAATCACAAACCAGTTGTTACACTTTGTTCAAAATTCTATGGCATTTTTTAAAAATTAAAAAAAATCCTAATAGTTTTTAGGAAATATAACGCACGTGACGAAATTTTTTTTATAATCTATAGTATATCATTATGAACACTTAAATTTAATCTATTTTTGATACAATCGATTAATCAATGAATAGGATATTAAGTCTTCATTCAGTTTTGTAATCAAAGGCTATTTCAAAATAGAGAAAACAAAAGAAATCGATTACTAAAGGAAATATTTTTTGAAAACGATGAATATATAAATACCAAACAAAATTCAAGAAAATAAGTTAATAAAGTACTAAATAAATTGAATAAATAAATATTTTAAATGTGTAATCAAATTTAAGAATATAATTAAATAAAAATATATCTTATGTTTATTTAATATTTAAAAACATAAGACATTTAATATTTCTACTAATTTAAATAGTATATTTGATTGAATAAAATGATTTTAAAATACAAATTTAAAATTGAATTAACTTTCGTTGAGGAAATAGAACCAAATATTCATATAAAAAATAAATAATAAAGTTAATAGAATTGTATATGTATATATCTAAATTTTGCGATTACATGAATATATATTTTCAAAATGGCATGGTTTTGGAAATTGATCTGAAATTTATACATATGAATATGATTTGATTCTTATGAATATGATAACCAAAATTGCTTGATTTTGGTAACTGATTTAAAATTTATACTGATGAATATGAATGATTCCTATTAATGTGATTATGATATCCAAAACGGCATGATTTTGGTGATTGAATTAAAATTTATACCTATGAATACAATATCCTCATGATTAGAAACCATTATATGAAGGATATTATTTAAAATCCATTACTTTTCAAAACAAAAATATTTAGAAAATATGCTTCACCCAGTTTATATAATGTAAGTTTAAACACTACTGGCCATTAAAATTGCTACACCAGGAAGAAATGCAGATAACAAAATGATATTTATTGGACAAATATATTATATTAGAAATAACAAGTGATTAAATTTTCAAAAAATTTGGCTGGATAGATACTGAGAAATCAGTACCCAGAACAACCACCTCTGGCAGTAATAACAGCAGTTATACGCCTGGGCATTGAGTCAAACAGAGATTGGATTGCATGTACAGGTACAGATGCCCATGCAGCTTCAACACGATGCCACAGTTCATCAACTGTATTGACTGGCGTTTGTAGACGAGCCAGTCGCATGGCAACCATTGACCAGACGTTTTCTATTGGTGAAAGATCTGGAGATAGTGCTGGCCAGGGCAACAGCCAAGCATGTTCCGTATCAAGGAAGGTCCATACAATACCGGCAAAATGCGGTCGGGCATTATCCTGCTGAAACGTAGGGTTTCGCAGGGCTCGAATAAAGGGTAGAGCCACGGGTCGTAACACACCAGAAATGTAACGTGCACTGTTCAAAGCACCGTCAATGCGAACAAGAGGTGACCGAGACGTGTATCCAATGGCACCCCATACCATCACGACAGGTGAGGGGCCAGTATGTCGATGACGAATGCACGCTGCCAAACACGGATGCGACCATCATGATGCCGTACACAGAATCTGGATTCATCTGAAAAGATGACGTCTCGCCATTCGTGCACCCAGGTTCGTCGTTGATCACACCCTTGAAGGCGCTCTTGTCTATGACGCAGCATCAAGGGAAGCCGCAGCCATGGTCTCCGAGCTGAGAGTCCATGCTGCTTTAAACGTCGTCGAACTGTTCGTGCAGACACTTGTTGTCTTCCAAACGACACCGTTTCTTGACCCACGGCTCGTGACGTGACTGCACGATCCATTACGGCCATGCGGATAATATGCCTGTCTTCTCGGCTACTAGTGATAGGTGGCCGTTAAGATCCCGTATTGCGTTCCGTATTACCGTCCTGAACCCATCGATTCCTTATTCTGCTAACAGTCATTGGATCATGACCGACGCGAGCAGCAATACTGCGATAAGATAAACCGCAATCCAGGTACACTATAATTCGACCTTTATCAAAGTCAGAAACGTTCTGGTACGCATTTCTCCTTCTTACACGAGGCATCACAAAAACTTTTCACCAGACAACAACGCTCAAATTCAATTTGTGTACGAGGAACCGGCTGAACAATTTCCTCATTTAAACACAATGTAGGTGTCGCTACTGGCGCCTGCTTTGTTTGAATGCGCTGAGAAGCTAATCATTTGCATATCACAGCACCTTCTTCCTTTCGTATAAATTTCATGTCTGTAGCATGTCGCCTTCTTGGTGTAGCAATTTTAATGGCCAGTAGTGTATATATATAGTATTCTTTTAAAATAAGAAAGGATAGTTAATTATAATCTTTGTAGTATAATTAAATTTGTTTAATCATAATAATATTTATTACAAATTAAATAAAAATTTTCATACTAAGTAATATTCAATGAATTCTAATTAAATTTGTAAAGAATTAATATCTTATATTTATACCTCATACTGTGATTTAAAATACCCTTTAAAAATCAGCATTTTTTATTCAAATATCTAGATAACAAACAATATGGTTTTAAATAACATCAAAATTTACAAAGTGATTTTATTTACAGTACAATAAAAACGATATTGAAAATATAATCGACAGCTTTGTTAATTACTTATGTTATCAGTTTATAACTATATCATGGAATTTTGATTGTCATATTATAAAAGGCAGATTTGTTTATTTATTTGTAAAACTTTCATAGGCAGTATTTTTTTCTAACTTATATTATTGAGATTATTTTATTACAGAGACATCAATGGAAGAAAACTATTTTATTTACATTTTTGAAATAAAAAATTTTTTAATGATATTTTGTTTCAGTACTTTTGATTATTTCATAATTATTTTAATAAATTGAATTATTTAATTATGATTATTTACTGTCGCGATGAAGGAAAAAAATCTACGTTATATTCACAAATTTTAGCCTTACAAGGAAAATTGATACCTGTTCGCTTTATAAATTTTAACTTGTAACAATTTTTTAAAAAAAACTCACTTAATATTTCAGATGATATTTTTAAATATAATTAAAACGCACAAAAATTGATCATTGATTAGCATTCCATATACATAGCTTAAATTCAAATTACCAAAAACAAATCATTTTAATTAAGATAAAATCGTTTTTAAATTTTACGTTAATCTGCGCTTTAGGTCCCCTACTCTGCCAACTTGGCGAAAAATGCACCAAGCGTGGTAAACCGGACGTTTTTATACCTAATGAGCTCTTTATGGCAACCTCCTTAGGAAATAATTTGCGCTTTTTCGCACATGCTCATTAATTGGTTTTTTTCTTTTAGCATTTTCATTGGTCGTTAATTAGTTTCAGTTTGAAAAATCGGTCATTTTCATTGGTTGCTATGTTGCTTAAAACCGCTAAAAATCGTATTCCATTATCGCCATGGCAACAGCGTTTTTGAAAACCCGCCAAGTACGGGACAAACAGCACACTTTCGCCAACTTGGCAGAGTAGGGGACCTAAAGCGCATTTTAACCAAATTTTAGATTTTAACATTTTTTTTGGGAGTTATAAGAATAAATGACTTAATAAAACGGTGAAAATGCGCTTTAGATCCCTTACTCTGCCAACTTGGCTAAAGTGTGCTGTGGGTCGCGTACTTGGCGGGTTTTCAAAAACATTGTTGCCATGGCAATAATGGAATACGGGTTTTAACGGTTTTAAACTTAACAGCCATTGAAAATGATCGATTTTTCAAACTGAAACTAATTAACGACCAATGAAAATTTTAAAAGAAAAAACTAATTAATGAGCATGCGTGAAAAAGCTCTTCAAATTATTTCCTCCGGAGGTTGCCATAAAGAGTTTGGCAACCTCCGGAGCCAGAGGTTTTTATACCTGTATATATATATAGAGAGAGAGAGATCACGATGAAGGAAAAAACCTTCCACGTTTTTATACCTATATATATATATATATATATATATATATAAACGTCTGGCTTACCACGCTTGGTGCATTTATCGCCAAGTTGGCAGAGTAGGGGACCTAAAGCGCAGATTAACGAATAAAACTTTTTATTCTTACACACACCCTTACATAAAGTTCTTTTTCGTATCAAAAAACAAACTTCCATATTAAGAATAAAGAGAAGAACAAAAATTTCAAACTAAATCCTACATCAACTCACTTTATTTGCAATTTGCTGTTTATTTTTTAACATGACAAATTTCTCTTTTTTCTTGTTAATTTTTTATAGATTCCTACATATCCTAAGAATTTATGTGTAGAGTGGAATTGATTGTTTTTCTTTTCGTTTGAAACTCCAATTGCTTAAAAGTAGTTTGTTATTGTTTAAGCCTTTTAATTTCGCATTCTTTTAAACAGAAAATTCCAAAACATTCTCATTTTCTTCTTTAAAAAGCAAGTGGAATTCCCTGTTCTTAAATTCAGGTTGTTTTCTAGAACATTTAGGGTACATTAGAAAGGTTTGTTTTCAAGATCTTGTCAAATGTATAATTTATTCTTAAAAAATATTGGACTGTTTTCAGAAGAATGTAGATTTTAAAAATTCGAGTAAAAAGTTGTTTATACTTTCTACCAAATTAGAAACTCGAAACGTAAATTTTAAAGTATTTAAATAAACACTTATTCCAAAAGCAAAAATTCAGTGGAATTCTCAATGTTTTTCAGATTTTTTTCAAAATAATTTAAAGTAACTGATTTTGAACTGAGATAAAGTACACATCCTTCCGAAATGAAAAGTTAACACTGCGTTATAGTAATATAATCTAGCAACATTTATATTTTCCCACTTCTTTATGTTCATTTTATAATTTAATATTTCTATAGTACATAATAGAAAATTACAAAAGTAATTATTGCTATATTGTATACAACAGTTAAGAAAAAGATGCTTAAAGCTTAGGGGTAAAGGTGTAATACTAGACATATAATATGAAACCTATATGTATTTATAAGTCAAATTTTAATTAACTGCATCTATTTAATGGATAGAAATATATTAAACTTTATTTTCTACGCTGAATGTAAATTTTATAAATTCAAAACTATCACACAATTTTATTAACCGTTTGAGTGCTGAAGAGTTTTCTTACGTATATGCTAAAAGTGCGGAATGAAATGCGTAGTAATTTTTTTTGGAGAATAATAGAAATGGTTATAGTTAAACTAATTATTGAATAAATACAAAATCAATAAAAACTGTGATTGATACGAATTAAACTGCTCTCAATAGATGCGAAAATTATAATAACCAACAGCAGCGTCTCCGCATCTTCGGTACAAAACAAGAGAAGCTCTATCGCGTTTTTCCGTATTTTTGGCGCATAACAAGCGAAGCGCGATAGCGCTTCACCGCATTCAAAAGTTCATTCGTCTTTCATTGCAGCCTTATTGGCCAGGTTTATTAATTTTTTGTTCTCATTATCGAAAATGGTGAGTTCTCTTTATCAAATATATTCTATGTCAAAATTCGGCTTGACATAAAAAAAGGTCCAACTGTCTTCTCTAAACGCAGCTAGATCACGTTAGAAAGCACAATAGGTCTTGGTCTCAATGTTCTTCAAGTGAAATAATACTTCTAGGCGAGACAATTCAAATATTGAGAGCACTTTGTTTAGTCCTTGCTCCTTAATTACAAAAGCATCCACCTAGCAATTTCCATCTCTGACCGGTAGAACTCAATTCAAGCTAGGTACTGGAAAGTATGCTGTTGTATATATATATATATATATATATACAAATAAAGTTTCTGGGACATGGTAGATCACCAGATTCAGGCACTATAAAATATTGCAGAGTTGGAACAACAACTGATGAACTGCAGAATGTGTCACAGGATGACATTAGGAACCCCTACCATTCCTTGCCTCGATGAGTTCAAGCATGACAGAATACCACCAGACGCAACCAGACTATTAGTTTGAACACTCAATGGGTGATTGTGTGATCCATGAACACAGGTATTATACCTTGATTTCTATAAGCCCTTTTTCCATCTGTGTATAAGCTATGCACTTATATTCGGAGCACCCCCTAAGTGGGAGGAAGTACGATTTCGTCTCATAGATGGCAGCAGAAATCTGAGTCTTCCAATTTAGAGATAGGAAGGCAGAGAAAACACAAGGCCTGGCTCCTAACACCCTCAGACGTATTAATTTTGAATGAGAACATAAAGAACGTTGCGACCACGATATATTTTATGTACCACAGTCACAAGTATTGAACACGACGGATCTTCGGTTAAGCCGGGATTCGAACTCACCACCTTTCTGGGTTTACCAGGATAATCTATATCTTCAATAAGCGGGGATTCGAACTCAATACCCTATGGTAACGAGAACGACGCACTAACCAACCAGGCCAACGCGGCTTTTATCACACATGTACTGAATATTAATGTAAATAAAAAATGGAATTATGCAATACACACATTTGATATATAAAGAATTCATGAACGGATAACAGGTTTTTGTTATATGTTATTTCCATTTATTGCGCGTCATTTAACTTTTTCATGCAAGACAATTTTATTTTAAATTTGAACTAATTTGTCGCTTTAAATTAAACTTTATTTTTTAAACATAAAATCGTAATGTGCCCTTTTATTGAAATATAAATGTGATTACTTAAAACTGTTTCGCAAAAATTCCTCGTAACGTTTTATAGCTTTTAGTCTAGTAATTTTGTTATTATATGGAAGCAAAAACCTCTTAACTATTTTGTAATAGAATGCATATAAAAGTTTATAATATATATTTAGTTAGAAATAGTAAATTAGTTTAACTACAAGTCTTTCTTAATATATCTCTAGACGAAATCAAATTGAATTTACTGCAAACTCTCCATTTCAATTTTAAAATTAGGAACTCGAAAATTCTAAATATAATTAATTTTAAAACCCCAAATCAGAATTCTTTGTAAATCTCAAATTTTGATAAATAATATTATAAATAATTTAGCTGAAAAATATGATAATTCACAAACGAAGAATCGTTAATGTATTTCATAAAGCAGTGCAAAAACATTAAGATTACTTGTTGATAAAAACATATTATTAACTATAAATAAACTTTAGATCGGAAGTATGTTAAAATTTAATTTGAGAACTCTGAAATTATAAAGCAACTCAAAAATTCAAAACCTTTTATACATGATTTATTTATTTTGTGTGAAGTTTCTTTTTATTGTTTAAGCAAAAATAAATGTTTTCTTATCTTACGTAAATTGTTGAGCTAAATAACTTAAAAATAAGCAGAATTAAACACTGAAATATTCTATACTTCGTTATTTTTTTAACCTAATATTCTTAGAGAGAAATTACACTTAATTATACATTGTGAGATAGCTATGAATACTTCATTCAATAAAAATCAAACACAACCTTAATTTTATGTTTGTTCTCATATTTGTATGATACTTATAGCCATTTTAATTTATATTTGTGTTTTTATTGCGTTAGAACTGTAATGCGTTATTGCAGACAACTTAGTTTTTACTCTGAAGCAAAGCTTATTCATTTATGTCAAAGTTTTAACATTTTTATGAGCAAAAACGTCTGGCGACCAACCTTGCTAAATCAACCTAGCATTCAGTTATGATCAAACTTGCTGTCGTGCGCCAGCCAGGCTGGCAATATGGGGTGCGCTGCTCCACTTTTCTAACTGAACCCTATTTGGTGTGGAGTCCGACTTCCTCAGTACATACATGCCATAGGTACCCGTTTGTAGGGTAGGCAACCATTCACACACAAAGAAAGGACGAAGACGAGAGAGAGAGAGAAAGTACATCCATGCGTGAGCCAGGATTCGAACCCAGGTCCCACCCATCTGTAGTCAGGTACGCTAACTACTAAACAGGTTGGGTGACTATCAAACTTGCTAAATTAAGGATAAGAAGAGACTTTCTTACAGTCATATGTTATTGCCCATGTTTCTGGAACTTTTGTTTCTGGAACACAGAAGAACGATTGATTAGCAATGGTAAACTCATGACATGAAATGACATTCATACATTGCCCATGGACCATGTTCCTCGTTATTGCCCATGGACCATGATCCTGAGATTTTTGTCTCTGGAGATATCTTTTATATTAGACCAATCGACTATGTGTATGTTGATATTCATCAGATTTCGGTCTTCCATTGTAACACACCACATACACACACACAAATATATATATATATATATATGTGTGTGTGTGTCCAAAATACTGCTTTAAATAAGCATTTCGCAATAACAGTACATCTGACTTACTATTTATGAGTAAAAACAGAAATGCTGGAACATCAAATGCATGTTTTCTCTTTTGCTGAGCTAAAAGAATTTTAATATTTTGCTTTATTCTCCCAAATAACGAAACTATTAAGACTTTTTTAATGAGTAATTAATTTAAGATTTTTTTTAAATAAAATTTAATCGACAAACACTGTAAAAATATGGTATTCCAATTTCCAAAAATAAATAAAATAATGAAAATATTAAGTTAATATAAACCCTCAAAAAAGTAAAAGTAAAATGCAAAAAGATCCAATTGCTTGCTGCTATATATATTAGGTTGGGGAAAAAGAAATCCATTATTTTCACGTGAACTTTATGTAACTTCTTTTGGATTCGCTTTGTAAAAAGGTTTAAAACAGCTTTCATGTATATAAATATTTCAAAAAAGTTAAATTATTTGTTAATTTTTGTATTTCTTATTCTTTGATCATATAAGTATTAACCAATTCTGACATTTATTAATTTTGAGTTTTGACACTTTGAGAAGCTCAACAATCAAGTAAAATTTTAAGTGAAATGTTATCTCACACACACATCTAGAGATTAAAATCCTTAATTTTTAAATGTAGAAAGAGTATTAATCAGCAACAATGAAAGAAAATCATTTTAATTTTATATACATGTGAAATTTGACTTTTAAAAAATACTATAATCTAAATAATCTTTATTGTTAGAGATAGTTTTTTTTATAACGGGAAATATTAGATTGGGGAAAAAGAAATCCATTATTTTTACGTGAACTTTTTGTAACTTCTTTCAGATTCGCTTTATAATAACGTTTAAAACAGTTTTCATGTAGATTTTTAGGTCTTGCTCGTTACGACTGCTGACTTGCAGTCAACTTCGACCATTTTCGATATTTTACAGACATTTTCGACGATGCTGTATCCACATGCGAGGTGCATCTCTAACATCAAAAATACCCGAACGGAATCGACGAAACAAAAATTGTACGTAACTGGTTGTTACAGTCTTATATAGGACGATAAACACCTTTCACAATTTTAGCCACCCGGCTATCTTTTTCGCCGTTACAAGACAAAAACGAAAATGTATCGAATTTTCTGTTTGTTGTCTTCCATTTTTAAAACATTGTACTCGTAACTGAATGAATCAAACCAAAAACCGCAAGAAGATATCTTAGTGTCAAATGTCAGCTTTTCAACGAGCATAAATCTGAAATTGTTTGGTATACACCTGACGAGATATCGATCACTATAGACGTCTACCGAAAAAATAATGGATTACTTTTTCCCCAAACTAATACATACCTATCCAAATCCTGGGTTATTTCAATAAGTCAATTAATGTTTCATAATGCTTATACTATTATAAATAATAATATAAGTATAACTTTCATGCGAATAGTAGTTGTATGAATAATAGTATACAATAAAATATATAAATTTTATTGCATATTTTCATTTATCATTTTTCGATATTTTGCCTTAAGAAATATTACACCATATTACACCCAGAATTAAAAATTGAAAATAACTTGACATAGTATCTGTAAAATTAAAAAGTATAATATAATTTTGATCGCATGAATCAAATAAAATCATTTTAAGTACATTTTTTAAATTAAAATAGATAAAATTAAGTTTTCTTCCGCTCCATTTATGTGACTTAGTAACAACGTCATTTTCTCCTGCATAAAAATGCGGAAATAAGGAACTTAAGATTAATTCCATTCTTTTACTAAGAAAATTACAACAGTCATTCCATTTCTTTTTTCACCAAAGAGACGTACAATTTCTTAATTTGAAAGGAGAGGAATTTAAAGAAAAGTTGTCTTCTCAGAGAATGTCTGATTTTTTTTTTTACCAGTTAAAATTGCAGTTGTTATATTGTTGTAGAAATATTCAGAAGATTTTAATTATAAGAGTTTAAAGGGAAATTCGTATTTTTGAGAATTATTTCTTTTTTTTTCTGACTTATTACATACATCAAGTTTACATTAATGGCTGTTTTATTAAGCTTTTGCATTAAGTAGGATATTTTCCAGGACTTTTTTATATATACTTTTTTATTAAGCTTAAATATTTTAATATTTTAAAAATACATCAAAATTCCAATACATTAAACAAGTGAATGAGATAAAATAATTCAAATCTAAATTTTACATTTAAGTTAATGATATATGATACTACCTAATTTTAATGTTTATAATTTAGTTTTCACAAATTGCCTAAAAACTTCAGCAATTTAAAGTGGTATTCTTTCTTATTTATACAAACATCTATTTGCAAATGGTATTTTACATTCTACTATTATTACTATACCCATCTGAGCTTTGTTGCTTAAAAAGACAAATAGTTAGTAACCAATAAAATTTCTGAAAAGTGTTTCTAAAATTGACTTCATTTCTGTAAATTAAGCATGAATTTAGCCTCTTAATTTTAGATTTTGTTACTATCATTTGAATCTACATTTAACATTCCAATTTTTCCTCAATGGGTACAGTTTAATTTTCATATCTTCATAGTCTTTGAATACCAGAAAAAAGCTAGTCTCGAAATTTTTGGCCAATAAGTAAAAAAATTAATGAGAAATTTTCGTGCTTTCCGATTACGAAAAAAGATTTTTATTAAATTATTGTATGTAGAAACAGTTTTCTAATTGAATGAGGAAAGGGTCTTTCAAATGTGAATAGTTCTTAAAGTTTTAATTACAATAAAAACAAACATAAATATAAGGAAATTTTTACTTGCAAATTTAGGATTTTTTTTTTTTACTAAGCTTAACTTTTAAACTAAATATTAGTAATTTTTTTTAATAAATTCATGAAATGTATTATTATTATTCTCAAATCAAGAACATGTTAAATGTTTTTAAAAAAATATTGCAAAAATTAATCCTTTAAAATATTCAGACAAAATATTTTTAAATTCCAAAATCTTTCAATTTAACGAGATATTTTTAGTCGTATATGCAAATAATTTTATAACAAGTGGAAAACCATTTATAAAGTAAAACCGAAGAAAAATTTGTTAATCAAGCAACATATTTTTGTGCTGCGATTGAGTGCTCGTATGAGAGGACTCATGGTAGCATAGTATACAATATATGATTAATGCAAGGTGTGTCCCTCTGCGCGTTTTTGAATATATATAATTGTTCCATTGATTGGATTTATTCTAGACTGACTGAAAATAAAATTTGCAACGTATAATACAAAAAATTTAATTCAATGTAACAGTATGATAAATATTCAAATAATTGAATATTCTTATAAATAAATTTCCTTTAATAAATAAGAATAACTATCGGGAAAATGTTTCTTTGTTCTTCGCTTTTCAGAAACATATTCTACAACCCAGAAGTAGGACTCTCTTGTCAATTCATGCGACAGCATTTTTGCAAATGAAGTGCCGGGTTCAGTACCTGCCGCTATTGAGCAATAGGACGAAACTGCATACACATCTGTTGAGGTATGTGTTTAGGAGGAATACGTGTTACCTCCCTTGGAACTGTTAACTTGTCTAAGCATGTATAAAGGAAAATATCTCGACTCTGTTTCTCTCTTATTTATTGTTTAATTGCAACACATCTAGGAACTTAATAAGATCTATGGAGAAAGAGCAGTAACTGGCATTATCTATTGTACCATGTACATCTAGCATAGATACATACAACGACAACATACCGTCGTTCAAATTTAAAACAATTTTTAATAATTACGAGGAGGAGCTTCCTGCAAGTGCATTCAATACTTTGCTGATTTTTTTATAGAAATGTCATGTGGTATTCTACGAAGGCAACAAAAATGGTTAAAAATCTGGTTTTGTTTGCATGCCTCTCACACATTGGCCAATACCAGCGTTAATTACACCTAGACATATCAACAGAACTATTATCCAAAACATGACACATTCTTCACAAAACAGTTAAGAAAGACGCCTTTATAAAATATATATCCACTAATTAAAGCAATGTGAAGATGTATGCGCAGTACATATTTTATTCGACTATCTACTGCACAAAAACTGGTATTCATAATGTTAAAAATTTCAGAAAATGCAAAAAATGTATTTTTTACACAAATGCGGGGACACAGTATTTAAAGCAAGCATACATTTAATCCCCTAATCACAGCACACATTAAT
>JAPDSC010060672.1:15362-36515 GCA_026290005.1 Latrodectus geometricus
ATATATATATATATATATATATATATATATATATATATATATATGTAAATTCCCTATCACAGCATACCTTATTGTCTTGAAATGGTAATTAGAATCGAGTCCAATACCAGCTGAATCGGAGACCAGAACTCTCATTACAGAACCACCAGTTTAGTGCCAATGTAGTATTTATTTAGTTTAAAAATTTAATAAATATTAATTTCAGATGAATGCAAAAAAAAAAGTTTGTAAAGTTCAAATTTATTGATATCAAAAGTGACGCACCACTGACTGTATATATATATATATATATATATATATATATATATATATATATATATAATATATATATGCGATTATTAAAATAATGGAAATAGTGTTTAGAGGAATATTGTGCCACTCGTCATGTATATATTGTGAAAGTTTCGAGAAAAATACCGGTGATGATATGGATTGAACGCTCTAACTAGACCATAACAGTCCAAATATTAACGTAAAGATAGATCTTTACAATTGTGTTCATCAAACCATGCTTAGACACTTCCCGTTAATGGAGGGATTCCTTATCATACTGGAAAATCATATTTCTTTCAAGAAACAAAGTTTGCATCATAAGAAGGATTTGGTGATTTAAAATTTTCAGTGCTATTACTAATAATTTTAGATTAGTTGGAGGAAAGATCCTTTCTCCAGTGATCTTTCTTTCCTGGGTTTTAATTGATCCAGCAGAAAACCACAAAACGATTGTACATATCATGACAGATATATCTCCCTCTTTGTCAGATGGAAAAAGACAATCACGATCAGAGCTTGTACAGATGTTTTCTCAGCATGCATCCATCCTGTTTTAGAGAAAAGTGTGAAAGTAGATTCATCAGACCATATATCTTTCTTCCAATTATCAATTCATCAGATTTTGTGAAAATGACATTGCTGTAAATAACGTTGGAATTAACTTATGTGACGAGCGGCTTGGGAAATGCTGCACTACCGTTAAATGCTCTAATTGTGAAGACGCCTTTTGATTATAATCAGTGCTCGAGAATACATATACTGAGTGAAATCTGCAGTTATTTTGGTTGCAGTTGTTTGCTTGTCAGACATTACAATCTTGTTCGAAACATGTCGTTCTCTTCCACTTTCTCTTTTCGTCCACTATTTTGCTTTGTGGAAGTTTATCTTGCCACACTGTGTATACGCTGCCATAATTTTAGAGACCTTACCACTAGAAGCGCCAAAAAGTTGGGATGTTTTGGTCAGTCTTGGTCCACCTACATGAGCTGTTATATTTTGTCCACTTTGATAATTTGTGAGATCCGATTTTCAAGGCTTTTTGATTTTACACTTTTGAAAAAAATCCAAGAAATACAGACCTTTAATAAAGCTACCACAAACAACTAGAATATAAACATTTTTATTATAAAAAATTGATGTTTTTTATATTATAATAGCGCACATATTATAATGTCACTTTTATTCAAGGTTGTTTTCATTATGATTTAAAATAATAAATAACATGATTATCATATGAAATAATAAATGGACGAAGTAATGAAAGAATATTCTTTCGAAACCAGGTTTAAAAAGTCGCAAAATTTGGCGGAAACTGAAAAATGTCGCGATTTAGCAATCTAGGTGGCTTATTCGAAAACATTGGCGAATTTTGTTACCAGCGAATAGATGACTTGAGTGCAACCCAAGATCTGAAATGTTCACGCCTCTTTTCTATTACAGGTATTTGAAGATTTCCTTTTCATAACTGTTTCGAAAATTAACGAAGCAGACGGAAAGTTTTGTTTATAATAACATTCGGAAACGTTACAAAGTTTATTTTCTAAATTGTAAACTTTTACATCTTTCATTCCATTTTCAGTATTCTTTTTACACTTGACTCAAAATGGTAAATGTTTACTTATCTAAAATTAAATTAGATCTTTGTAGAAAACAAAATTATGGAAGAAATGTGTTTTCCTTAAGTACAAGAATTTAAAAAGAAAAATTGAAAATATACCAACTTATTATAATTTTAGCGAAATTTTAAAACACTAATTAGCTCTTAAAATAAACAATAAAACTTTTATATTAATTCTCTAGATTTAAAATAATTCTATGTATATCATTTAAAAACAAATTGGATTTATTTAGACACAATTCAAAATAAAAAACTTAGAAAACATGTGCAAAAATTTTTAATTTAAGCAATTAAAGGCTATGAACATTTTCTTAACAATCCTTTAAATAAATGCTCATAGTTCTTAATAATAAACGATAAAATATTTTGCATGATTTTTTTATTTTAATTTTTAATAATATTTTAAGATTTAGAATTAGTAAACTTTTTTTTTTATTTCTAATTGCATTTTATCATTAAAATAATGTGGTAGCGTGACTGGGAATAATATGTTGGACATTATTTCATTTGCACATATTTTAAATATTAAATAAACCATTTTATCACTTCTGAGGATTATACCCCCTAAAATACTTTTCTAGACTTATCCCTGTGTGTTGTATATTTTATAGAACTTATTATTGTTATGATATAAAAATACTTTAAGTATTTCCTATTACGTGAAATGTTCCTAAAAATATATTAAAATTTGTTGATTGGAATTAAAATATTCATTTTGAAATTTTGTATTTTTCTGAATCATTCCGAGGAGATTATCCATCTTGTTAAAAATCCCTGATTTAAACATTTAAATTTGTTGCAATTAAATATCTCAATAATCAGGTTTTTGAACACATTTAAGAATATTTAAAATAGAGAAAACTGATTCTATTGTCTGTTATATTTTACTTTTAAATCTATACATTTATAAAGAATTTTATTTGTTTTTACCTTTAATAATAGCTTATAAATATAAAGTCACTGAAAAATTTTTTAGGTATGCTTAAATGAAAAGTAGTAAGAAAAAGTAATGGTTAGATTTTTAAATGAGAATTATTTTATACTGTCAGAAGAATTTTGACTTATCAATTGCAGATAGTTCACTGTCGAAAAAATTTCAGACGAAAAAAAAAAATGAAGTTGATGTAAGAACATTATGCTGGTGTAATTTTAAAATGGTATTAGATCAAGAAGAATGCATTCAATATCTACAATTGTCATTTGAAAATAGAGGCTCATCTCATGATTCTGCATTCAAATTCAAATAACGAATTTAACAGACCTGATTCTCTTCAAGGTAAATAATTCATAGAGGGCTGTTATCTTTAATTTTTAATAAATTGTATGCCATATAGGAAATAATAATTGCAATACCTATAAAATGAGATAATTAACATTGGATCAGTTGTGCTGTACATAAAATTATATTTTAAAAATTTATGAAGGAAAAAAAATTGTTGTTGATTTTCCTATTAATTAATTTAGTAACTAACAGTAACAAAAATATTAGTAAAAAAACTTTGAAATTACTTAAAGAGGGTGAAGATTATTCATTGTTTTGTACTTTTTTTCATTATTTTGCACAACCTTTGTATACACACATATATCCATATATATATATATATCTATACTAATATAAATAAATGTAGAGGGATGAAAAAATGAAGGTTTAAACACCAATGGAAAAATATTAATATTTCAAATAAAAGTATTAAATTTACAAACTAATTATATTTTTCTTAGAATTATTTCTTCTAGCTTCTACAAAGATACTTTATATTTGACTCAGATATAAATTTAACTTGAGAATATATAAGATAATATGCTTTATGAGATATAAATTTCTCATAAAGCATATTGTCTCATCATTTTAAGTTTTTATATTGTTTATAAATTTATGTATGTAAACATTTTTTTTAAAACTTCTGCTCTATCAGCATTTCTTTGTGGGGGAACATTTAAAATATAACAAAAGTTTTTATCATAAAAATTTTTATGACTTTATGTGATGAAAAAAGTAGTTAAAAATATAGAACTTTAATCTGTTTGTGAACAATGGAAGTACAATAAGATTAATATTATAAAGATGAATGGTAAATCCACATCATATAATTAGAATATGATAGAAAAAATTTTTTGTATTTAGTTCCAGGACTTTTTTCCCAATAAAAAGTGTATAATTTGAAAAATAGATAAATAGAATTTAGAAAATTTTCTCTATTTTAAAATTTTGTTAAATTTTAAGCAAGCATTTTTTTGTGCATTCAATTATACATTCTTTATATATATATATATATATATATATATATATATATATATATGTGTGTGTGTGTGTGTGTGTGTGTGTGTGTTATGAATAATGTATAATTGAATGCACAAATTGTGTGTGTTCATATATACAAGTATTGTGCAAAATAATGGAAAGAAATTTGGTGAAATGGATTTCTTTCTAGAATAATATTTCTTTGATACAGTCTTAGAAGAGCCCACTGGAAACTGAAATAAGCTTCAAGGCAGAACAAAATAAGAATTCCAGAAATTGTTAGGTTTACCATATCTAGTGTATCAAAGTAGGATTACCAAGATTGGTAAAATTTATCTCCAAACAAAATTATTTGCGCCAAGGGTGTGGGTTCTGCTCGGATCCAAACCATTTCTTTTTGTTACACATTTGTTTTTAAGTAACCATAATAAATACATTCTATTTTAATTGATTTTAAATTGGAATCGTAAATATAAAACTTTTTGTAAATTAAATAAGTATTTTATTGTTTATTTTAATAAGATTCTCATTCTTTTCTAAATCAAAATGTTTCTTTATATCGTATAATTTTTTTTTTGTATAACATACTTTTGTCCATAACACTATGCCAAATTTCTATGCAAGTAACTAAGTATTTTTATTGAAACTGTAATATATATATATATATATGAATTCTAATTAACTTTTTTTACCAGTAATTTTACTTTTATTGTTAATCATTTTTAGAATTATTTATACTTTTTCATATATTTTGTTTATATTATATTAATACATAGTATGATATGAACAATTAAAAAAAAAGTTTTAAGTAAAAATTTAAAATTTTCTTTTGTAAAAAGTTTTTAAGTACAGTAATAGTTCATAAATATTAATACATATTTAAACATACAAAATAAATTTAAATTATTTTTTACTCTTGTATTTATATATATTTCATTGGCAAATTGTCTTATAATTAATTCAATTTATATGAATAATTTTGGTTTTTTAAGTCTAAATTGATATAATATTCAAGCATATTAAAATCCAAAATCATAAATGATTAATATTTTATAATTTTATTGTAATATTTATATTTTTCAATGTATTATTTTTCTGCACTCTTTATATTTCACATATGGAGGTGTAAATAGATTGTTTTTTTTTTATTTATTTCTATTGGCGGGCTCTCTTGAGAAAGTAAATACATTAGCCCATTTGCCCCAACAAGGCCGGCAACTGCTACTCATTTTACTGTTACTCGGTGGGCACCTGTGAACCAAGTCACAGAAGTACGAGTAGCATCACCCACGCCACACTACCACAAACCCGTTTATAGGGTGGGCCATATTTATGCATCATCTGAGGAAAGGACAAGAAGCACAGAGAGAGAGAAAGAGAAAGTACATACATCTCCAAGCCGAGATTCTAACCCTGGTCCTTGATCCGTGGTCAGTTACGCTATCCACTAGACAGGTTGGGCGGCGTAAATAGATTGTTGTTTTGCATATTAAATATTTTTTCCTGATATTAGTATAAATCTTCTGTTGTCATCTGTCATCTTCTGTTCCTGATCTTCTGTTGTCATTGCTTTTCATAATGATTATATTATAAAAATATTTTTATTACTATATTTTATACTTTTAGATGCAATTTATGCTATTGTTTAGCCGACAAGGTAAATTACGCTTGCAAAAATGGTATGTTGCTCATACGGATAAAATGAAAAAGAAAATTACAAGAGAGTTGGTTACTACAATTTTAACCAGAAAACCAAAAATGTGTTCATTCCTGGAATGGAAAGATTTGAAAGTTGTTTATAAGAGGTAAGGTGTAAAGCTATTTGAATTGTAGTTATTCTTTTTGTATTGACTGTTTCTAGAAATATTTCCTAATTTTTTATACTTGACAATGGTATTTATAAGTATTTGAAAGTTGATATAATTATAAATTTTATGTAATCATTTTGTGTTATATAAATATATGCTACCATTAATTAAATGACGATTTTAAATAATTATATAGTATATATTTATAATTCTGAGGATATTAACAGAAATAGTTCATGAACTAATGACTTAAGTGTTAATGTTCAGCATTTTAAAATAAATAAAATATTTATAATTCTTAAGACTGCAATTTGATATTTTCTCTATCTGTTGGTACTTTTATATCAAATGAAAATATTTTATCAAAGGATTCTTATTGTTTGTATCACATAAATTATTTGTTTAACACATATATTTGTAATAGACAAATTATTTACTAGATAAATGATTATTTTTAATCCCGATGTATTTTATCATACATTTTGTAGTTTACTATTTTTTATAATAAATATTTCCAAGTGAGTGATCAGTTACCTTAATGGACAGAAAAAAATTTTTTTTTCATTATGAGTATATGCATTTTAAAGCATTTGGCTTTAAGAATGGTATCAGTTCTTTGAGAATATATCTAGAAAACAAGATCTTGCCATTTTCTAAATGAATGTTTTAATTAAATTTCTAACCTAATGTTGATAGTATTGGAATATTGTATGGTTGTAAATTTTTGGACATCCTGTTTGAAAATTTCTGTAAATATATATATGAAATGTTTTAATTTCATCATTTTTAAATGTAAAACCTGAAATTTTTTTAAAAAATTTTTACAGATTTTATTTTTGCAACATAAAATATAAGACATTTTGCCTTAGAAGTTTACATATACAAAAATAAATCTTAATATGGCAAATCAAACATACTCCCTACTTTTCATTTAGTTTTAGAATAATAGAAATCTAATTCTTTAAAAATATAAATTCTGGTGACCAACAAACTTAGGTATGTTGATTTGAAATAGTAGGTTTGCATCAGAGATTACAAGTTAATTTTCTATGATTTATTCTTGTAAGTTAAAATGTCTAGTCAGAATTATGTTGTATGTCTTGCTTTAATTATTAATATTTCAAATGAAAAATTATTTATTGAATGTCAATTAACCTGTTAAAATTTCCAGTGTGTACTTGAGAATGTAAAAGATTTAAAAAGAATTTCATTAAGGTTGAAATTTTATGATATCTAGTGTAAATTCATTATTCATGATTATAAAGTCTATATCTGTGCATATATGTAAAACATATTTCTGTATTTTAATTGATATTTATTTGAATATGCAAATTTCAATTTCAAGGGGTAGAAAACAATTTAAAAGGAAATAAAATATTCATAATTTTTTTTATTTATACATATTTTTATTCATAATTTTGATATTAATTAAGATTTATTAATCTTTAAGATATATGTACTTATAAGTAATTATCCTTTATTTAATATTTAAAAATATATGTACAATGCTAGACCAAATACTTAATGTTTTTATTAATAAGATAAACATTTAAATAAAAGAAATTTCAAACTTAATTGAAATTATGAATAAAACCTAATATATAATTAAAAAATAATATATTATTTGTTCACTCTATAATTTGCGTAATTCCTACATTTAGAATCAATGCCTCTAATAATTGTGTTAAAAAAAATAAACACAGTTTCTTTGTTATATTTAATTTGTAAAATTGTTAATTTTTTATGTATACCAAGAAAATTTATACGCAGTTTCTTTGTTATATTTAATTTGTAAAATTGTTAATTTTTTATGTATACCAAGAAAATTTATATTTAACTCTTTTTCTTAAACTTTAATTACCCTTTTTTTATTTAATTAAATGTTTGTATAAAAAATATTTCACCCGAGTCATTCAGTTTTATATTGCCAAAACTAATGTATTTACATATGATGTATATATTTTATAGGTATGCAAGTTTATATTTTTGTTGCGCTGTTGAACAATGTGATAATGAACTTCTTACTCTTGAAATAATTCATCGTTATGTAGAACTCCTTGACAAATATTTTGGAAGTGTAAGTATACTTGTTTGAAATTTAAATTTCGATCAGAAATTACATATCATTTAAATAAAGTCTTGTTTCTATGCAATAAGTCACATTTTTAATATAAATCGCTTTGTAAAATTGAAAATAGTTTATAAAAACATAAATGTTGATGGAAACTTATTAATTATCACTTTTTTATATGAAAACATTAACTTTTTGCTTGCATCAAAAAAAATATAATAAAAATTTAAAATATTCTGTAAAAATCAACTAATATTTCCTTTCTTTTCATAATTGAATAAATGTTTTTTTTTAATGTATGCCTAAGTTTTCGAAGCATACTGCGTCACCACATTTTGTTTTAGTTAATCTGCTGCTAGTCATTGTATAGAATTGCTAAAGATTTATATATTAATATTTCAACATATGAATCTGATTAATAACATGGTTAAATCTGCTATCTAATATGTTGAAAAAATTCATAGAGAACATTACTAAGCTAATTAACAATTGTTCTTATGGCTCAAAGCATTTTTAAAAGGATTCAAAGAAATAAAATTATTCTTGAGAAATTTTCTGTATAAAAAGATTGGCTAAATAAGATTTAACTTATTAATAAAAACGAATTAAATTTGAGTTCGCTTTTCTTGTATCAAGTTAAAAAAATTATTTGGTATGATTATGAGAACTTATCAAGATTTTATAAGACTGACATTACCTCTTTTCAAAAGGAAATGTCAGTCTTTTATAAAATCTTGATAAGTTCTCATCTGTCAGTTATATATTTCAAGCCATCTTAAATTAAAAAAAAAATCAAATAAAAAAATAGCACATTAAACTGCTTTCTTTCTAGAAATCAAATTATTTTTCGACATTCTTTAAGCACTCATAAAGAATTTGTGAATCGGCGATTGTCTAATCCTTCTCCATTTTTGTAATTAAAGCTTTTTTTTTTTTAACCTATTGAAAAGGAATTAGTTACCTTGTTAAGATGTTCAATATAAAATAAACTTCTACACATGAAAAAAATAATGGACATCATTCATCAAGTCATATTAAGAAAATATTTTTTTTCATATTGTTCACTTAAGCATCCTTCTTGTAACATTTCTAATTGCTTGTCAGTTTTCAGTATTCTCTAACTCTATTTGTCTTTATATGTATTCACTTATAAATTATAGGATTTTTACTTATAGAAGCAATTTAATTTCAAACCCTTATTTGTTTTTAAATGTTTTCTCATCAGACTTTAAGTTTACAAAAGACATTTTATATTTTTAATAGAAAACAGCCTAAGCTTGTGATTTATTTCAGGTTTGTGAGTTGGATATAATTTTTAATTTTGAAAAAGCCTACTTTATTCTTGATGAACTACTACTTGGAGGGGAAATTCAAGAAACAAGCAAAAAAAATGTACTTAAAGCTATAGCTGCTCAAGATTTGATGCAAGAGGTAAATTTCATTTACATTTGAAAAAATAACATTTTTATTTTATTAGTTAGTGTTAGAGATTCCATTACTTTATCATTAAATTTATGCAATAACCATTATCAAAATGTAAGCTTAACAAGGAAAAGATTATTTACCAAAGTAATCAAATTTACTTTTATTTAAATATATCTTATTTGTTCAAATTATATTTCTTTAATTAAAAACACAATTTTAACTCATGTATAAATTAGCAATAAGCTCTGATCAATGCAAATGCATTATACATCTATATCAATATATATCCACTACTAAGTTGATGAAAAATATGCTGTAATAAGGAGTTAAAATAAACGTTTTTTTGTTTAGATCAAAATAATAAGTGAATAAAGTAAGTGATAATGTGTGTAGATAAAGTAACCAGTATTTCATAACCAATCAAATTTTGCTTAACTAACCAAATAACAGGTGTTTATGGCACAAAACAGTGATCTTTCGTCTATCGTATTTTATTTCAGAAAAGTGTGTAATCTTAAGGCTAATTGTGAATCAAAACTTTTTAAAAAGAAATTTTGTTTTTGTTATAATATTTTGAAAATTATTTATTACAATTTAAAAGTGTGTGTATAGTAGTTCATTTAAATAATTTTTTAGCTATTAGGATTGCAATTGTAAATATTTATTATAATTATATTATGCTAATTGTTTGAATGTTTTATGCATACTTAGGAAGAAACACCACAAGGTTTTTTTGAAGACCATGGTTTAGGATAAATATTTAATAGAAGTATATATATAAAGAATTGTTACCAGATAATAAGAAAGAAGACATAATTTCATAAATGAAACTGAAATTTTCTAAAATGTATATTATGCAATAAAGTATGCTTAATATTTTTCTTTTTGACTAAGTGCATCTATATATTTTTGCTTAAAAATATTGTAAGAAATATATAATCTTGAAATAAGCTATATTGTAAAAGTTTGTTTTATAAGATTTTAAATAAAAGTTATTGATGCTGATTTTTTGAAAATTTCATTAACAAAGTTGACATTTCAGTTTAAAAACTGTTTGCCAAAATATGTGTATATTGAACGATATCTACTTGTTGTACAAAGTGAAATATATAGATTTTGAACCACTCAGTGAATTAATAAAAATAGCTTTACTAAATTAGAAAATACATTTATTTTGGGTTTCATCTCCTCCCAAAAATTAAACTAAATGAAATTCTTGTCTCTCAATCAAATGAATTTTGTTATGAAAAACTTTACACATATAAAAATATATATTGCAATAAATTCTGCAGAGCAGTAAAAATATTTTAAAACAATAAAATTAATGATTTTTGGAGATCTCTCTCTCTCTTTTTTTTTTTGTAAAATAATACAAGAAACCTGAAAAGTTTAGCATTATTTCACATTTACCATGAAATTTATGTTACTAGTTAAAAAAAAAGTCAAAATTTACTATTATTACAAGAAAATAGAATCCATTAATAATTTAATTCTTTGTATATTTATACTTTTTGGCTTAAACTTACATTTTTCTACATTCCTTGCAAAATTAAGAATAGTTGTATAATCCATGTAAATATTATGTATGATTTTTTTAAAAAAAAAATATACAAATAAATGGGAAATAATTTTTATTAATTTATGAAAACAATTAATACCTTCACAGGTCTTCAAAATATGATTGAGTCAGTTTATAAAAATATCTAAGTCTTCAATTTGTTTGAAAATGAATTGCTGATTTAATATAAAATAACTAGATTGGAAGAATTTATTAATTTTAAATGCTGCTCAATGAGATGAGTAACAAACAAAAAATGAGCAACACAAGTTGATTTATTTTCCACAATGAAGTATGAATGAAATGAGCACTCTTCTATGGAATGGGATGTGCAGCTAACTGCTGAAGTAAAAGTCTTCTACGGTGTTCTAATTCTTCTTCACTTGCATCACTTTCTGAATACTTCTGAAGGAAAAAAGTGTGAGTCAAGTTACAATATATTTAAACAGTAAATTATAAAGACATAAATTTTTATTATGGAAAAATTTGCATTTAAATAGTTAGTAAATATCCATAATGGTATGGATATGACTGATATAAATACCACTTTTTGATTCTCCTGTTTTCTTTACAGGGAAAAAAAAAATAAAATCCAATATTTAATTTACAGGAAAAAAATGGATCAGGTACAATGGAATTTATATTACAATTTATAAAAATTATTTTATTCAAATTTCATAAATTAAAATTTTCATTTAAGTAACTAGCCATATTATTATGGTTTCTCTCTATATGTTTTAAAAATAAATAACTTCTAGTAAATATTAGTTTACTTTTTTAATTTATGATGTACATTTGTAAACAAAATCATGTTAAGAATTCTTCTAAAAATGCTGAAATTATCTATTATTTTTATTTGAAAAAATATTAAGCAGGAAGTGAGCAAAATAAATAAGCAAATGAAGCTGTTTTTCCTTGAATAAGTTTCTAGTGTTAATATTTTTTAATATAGAATTCTATTTTGCAAATTATTATTTGTGGAAATAATCCTAAAAAATATTCATTGATTTCTACAAGAAATAGAAATGGTTTGCTTTCACCCAAAACAGATATTATTATTAAAATGTTTTGCTACATTTAAAATTAGTCTTTATTATATATTTTTATATTTAGATGTGATATTTTAGTTTAAAGATGTCTAAAATTTGTATTTTTAAATTGAAAAATGAAGTAATTTAATATTTAATCAAATAACTTTGAATCTTTATAAAATAAGTATCACTTATTTTATAAAGATGGTTGAAATTAATTCTTGTAAAAATGTTCCTCTTAAATAAAATATGTATGTATTATGATGATTTTTGGGGATAAAATTTTTCATCGGCGGGACTAACGCAATTTAAATATACTTTTTTTTTTTAGCATTCTATATAACCTATATTAACACCTAAGGTATTTATCCCATTATTTTTTTAGTTCACCAGTTTTGTGACATATCTAGGTAGTCTTTATAATACGTAAGTACTGTAGAATTGAATTGTGTTTTTTATGCAAAATAGTAAAGTTTCTTTTATTTTTCTTTGTACATTTAATTCACTCCTGTTGTATGCTTTGGTTGTTTTTTTCTTGGAATTAATTTCTTCATATAAAACAGAACAATTATAAGAAAAATTTAATGGTACACAGAACAAAAAAAATCTTTTGAATTATCTGTTTTAATGGTTTGGAAAAGCTATTTTATGTACAAAATAATTAACTTTTGAGGAAAAGTAATTTTTTTTTCTTTTTAACAAAAATTTACAATAAGTTCAATTCACAACAAATAAGTTAAGAAAACTTTAAACTATACAAATTTATTATAACAAAATGTTTATAAAATAAAATTTCATTCTAGATAACAGTTGATTTCATTATGGACAGTATATTTGTGTTAAAACCCAACACTTGTTTTTTAAATTCAACAACAATATCCCCAGATAAATGGGTCACTTAGATTATGAAATTTACCTTATTGTCACTTTCTCATATCATTGATAAAATAGTTTTGTAAAAATTTAGTGATATACGTTTTAAACTAAATAAAGTACCGAAAAATTATTATTTATAATTAAAAAGGCATTATTTATAAGCTAATACTACAGAAATTAAACTATTTAATTTCCTTAGAAAATAAAAATGGATGTTACAATAAAGGTGACATATTTTATAAAAAATTAAATATTAAAAGAATTGTTTATAAAATCTAATGTAAAGATTAAAATTAATAGAATGTTTCTACTAAAAAATAATAGTGGATTAACAAATATTTTTAGTTCAGTAAATAAGTTTTATGACACATAAAAATTTCTCTCCGTGTTTTATATACATATATATAAAACAGAAAATGAGTATGTAAAAATAATTAAAAAAAGAAGAAATAGGTAATAAATTTATGCTAATATTAAATAAAGTATTTTCATTTTTTGTGAATAAAATACTAACCTAATATTTAAAGCAATTTAAAAATTAAAATATTGTTTAAGAAACAGTATTGGACAAAATATTGCAAACATACATTTAATTAAATTTCAATATTCTTTTAAAATACAAGTCTAATATATTAATTTTTCTAATCTCAACAACAAATAAATAATATAGGAGGTCATTTTAAGTACACTTGCAAATAGATTAAAACTGAACAATCTAAAGTTACAATAATAAAATAAAAAAAAATAAAAAACCCATGTCCATAAAAAAAATTATCATTTACATTTTATACCTCAAAATTGATTTCAGATGTATCTATAACATTCAAATTAAGTAATATATATATATCAATGGTATCATAATTATGAACCTTTACAACTCAGAAATACTGGAGAAGATTAAGGAACAGTTGTAATTTCATGTAACTAATGCACAAAAGAAATGTTCAAGGAAAATAATGCTTTAAAAAAATATTAAGTATTGAAATGAATTTAACTATAACTTTAAAATATCATATAACTTACAATTTAGGCTTTAAAATTGTCAATTTCATCTTATTATGACTATTGAGAATTATAAAATCAAGTAAATTTGTGATTATTCTGCATTTTTTTCTATAGAAGATGGTTACTTTTTAGTTTTTTAATTGTACTTAGTAATGAATTTTTTTTATTAATGTTGAAAAGCACAAAATACTTTTCTCTGCAATTTTCTCTTATGAATTCAAATATTAATTCTAACAGGAGAAAAAAATGAAAATATTCATGTCAATCAAGTTTTATAAAACTACTGAGCTGCAACTACTAGTGTAAAAAAATATTATGTTTAATATTATTTTAGAAAATCAAATTTCAATAGAATCCTGATAATATATAGTTAATTGTTAGTGAAAGAAAAGAAAAATATTACCCATTAAAAATAATACAATAAAGTTTTTCAAGTTCACACTATTTTGTCCAACATTAGTGAGAATATTAAATAAAATTATTCACAGCCATAGTCAGCAAACTTAAGACAACTCACCATTTTAGGTTTACGCATATCAAGAGAAGGACCAGCCTGAGGAAAGCATGAAGGAGAAACAGATAACATATAAAACACACCAACTGTTAAAGTGTTATTTTAAATGCAAATTATTTCAAGCAATTGAAATTTTATTTATTTTTTTTTTCTTTCATTCATTTGGTAAGCATTTATTTCTGATGACAGCTTAGATATTTCACAATATTAGATTTTACTTAAAAATATATATTTCCTATTACAATATCAATCTCAATTTACTAGCATACTTTGATTTTCTATTACATATAGGTATTATTTTTTTCATTGTTATTTATATGCTCAGAGAATGTTTTGCTATGGAAGAAAAAGTATTGAAGTTTTTAGAACAGATTTTCTTATATAATAGAAATGTTTTAACTTTTGCTAACTGTTTTCATTACATGTAAAATGATAATTTGGAGTTACATATATACTGTTACTGAAATGTGGTTTAAATGTTATATACATCTTCATATCAGGTGAAAAATATTTTAGCAGTTTTTAATCTTATTTGAGGTATGACTAATTCAATTTTGAAAAATTATATATTGAAATGTAATCACTTGTCATTTTATTCAAAACGGTTAAGGATCTACAATAAATATTTTTATACTATGCAAGATTGCCTGCCTTCAGAAAATAATGATCTTGAAGCTAAAATAAGCATACATCAATAAGAATATGTAAACAATTCTAATGAATCTTGTTGAGATTCAACTTTTTATATGAAAATTCCTTTTATTATACTTTAAATTTCCTGACAGACAGAAAACAAAAAAAGTTTTTACACAAATGCATTGTAATATTTTTCTATGTACCCACTTTCATTTCCTTATTCACTTTTGAATACTTAATTCTGTAGATAATAGATAAAAAAAAGATTTGTATAATTGAAAACAGTACAAATCTGAGGAAGTATGATTCAGTAAACATCAAAAACTATTAAAATTAACGCATATAGAATTATATAAATTTGAATTTCTTTTAAAAAACTTTTAATTAAATAACCAATGAAAAAATAAATATAAACTTAAATTCCTTTGAATTTTTTCAAGATTTGTGTTTGTCATATTTACAATTAAGAATTTTATGAATATTTTATTTATGTATCATATTATATTCGATTTTTTAATTATTTTTCCAAAACTCATGATTAAAAAATTTAAAAGCAACAAAAATCCGTTATTTATATCAGAATTTTTATGAACACAAATCATTGAAAGTAATGTGTTCATATTTAATCTGACATCGATGTGATGACATGAAGTTTAAAGAACTAATTTCCTTTTTTAGATAACATTATTTCAATATAAAATTTTCAAAATACTTATGATTATATATATTCTTTGCAAAGAAAATTTAACTTAGGAATTATGCAGATTTGAAATAATTAAAAATTATGGAAGGTATTTTTATTTGGTGAGTTATTGATGGAATATTAGAATGATAGATAAAAATATAATAGAGGGAAATACTAAACTACTGTTTAATATTTTCATACATTAAAAGATATTAAATATTGTAAAATAATGAGAGCATATTTTAAATTTTTATTGACACTGCATTCGATTCAAAGTAAAAATTTTCTGAAATAATTGAAACTTGAATTAAATTATTACAGTACATTTAGAACAAAATATCATAAATTAAAGTCAAATCATAAATAGTGAATTTCAAAGAATGTTCCTAGTCATTATTTATAACCATATTGCTCTTTGTTTTCAAATAATGAAAACAAAAGCTATAGATAAACCAACACGATATTCTCTAAATATATTATATACATGACCTTCCCGTGACACGAGATACCAATTTTTTTTTATATAAATGATTTTAGCAGTAGATAGACAAACTCAAAACTATCAACTAATATCTGAAATAAAATTAGAGGTTTTCTATAAAACGATTCTATAATTCATAAAAATTTTGCAGTAAATAATCATAATAAAAAAATTTCAAATTTTTAGCTTAAAATCATTAGAAATTTATTGATTATTATAAGAAACATAAAAAGGAGTATTTTTTTAAAATTTATACATCACATTTAAATAATTTTAGATAAAATATTTATTCAGATGATAAATTATAAAAGTTAATTTCGAAAAATTTTTTTTCGTTTAATTAACTTGAAAGGTATAAAAGAATGAAAATTTAATTTTACATTGTGTATTGTTCAAACAATATTAACATTTTAGTTAATCTTTTAAAAGAAATTTTCATTTGATTTTAAATTAATTTTAACAGACTATCATTCTCTATTGAATTGGAAAAAGAGTTTTTGGAATAATTTAATTAAAAAATTTAAATTAATTATTTTTGTAAATTATTTTAATTTTTAATCACTAAAAGTTTTAATAACTTTTGTATACATTGATCCAAGAATAAAATTATTTATAATATATTAATATGAATATCATTTTACAGACATGTCTAAAAATTGCAAACAAATATAAACATAGGTTTCTTTTTTCAATTTGAATCAAATAGTCACAATTCCTTTCTAAGATATCATATTGGTGATTATATAATATAAAATTGAGAAATTTAATTTTTAATCTAAAAATTTTAGATTTTTAATTTGTTCTAAAATTTCTAAAAACTTTTTGAAAAATAAAGTTTTTAGAAAGTCACTAATTTCAAATGATAACACTGAATTAAATTCATTGTTATTTCCATTGTCACACGGAATCAAAAGTAATAAAATATGCATAATAAAACATTTTGTGAGCAAAGAATATTTTATCTCTTTAATAAATCTGAAAAAATTTAAATTAAATATTTGTTTATATGTTTATAAATTTTATGAATTAGAAATAATTGCAGTGGGAGCTTAAAGCATTTATTTAATTTTATTTATATTTACACTGATGAAAAATGATTGCACAAATAAATTGTGATCTTGAAATAGAATGAAAATATTAACAGAATAAAAGAAATAGATAATATAACATTTTTCTTAATGAAGCAAATATACAAGATGAAATAGGAAACATTTTACTTGTTCAAATATATATATGTCCATATATATTTGTAAGGAATGCATAGGCAAAATTTCTATAAACATATTGATATCATAATTTCTTTATATTTAAGTATTTTTTATTCACACAACTGAATGACCTTTTATTTATTAAAATAAAGTAAATCTATCATTAAAAATTACTTTTTTTTTATTAAATAAGCAAACACGAATTTATAAATTTTAAGTTGAAAATAACTGAAGATATTTCTTTACCATTGAATATATACATATATATATGGAAACAAATTGTGTTTAATTTTATGCTCAATTCACATTTAATGATTATACAAATCATTATGTCCATATTTGGAAAAAAGTTTAAATTTATTTCATCAATGATTTCTGCATAATTTAATAAAAAAAAAAAAACCTCAAAATGGCATGCATACTATTAAATTATTACCTAATAAAAAAATAAGTGCTTCATTTCAAGAATAAACTTTGTTTGTCCTCACTTTATACAAAAAAAAAAATAAATAAATAAATAAATAAATAAAAAAATAAAATAAATAAAATAAAAAATAAATAAAATAATAAAAAAAATAAATAAATACTACTTCCTCATGTATATTGATTATTTAAGATATCTATATCATAATTAAATTAATTTGAACACATTTTTAAAATTAAAAAAATTAGGAGGAGAGCTATAGATATAAATACTTGCATGAAATTAATGGCACTGAATTAAACTAAAATAGCATCCAAAATTTTAGTTATAGAAGAATTTGTGACCATTAATGTGGCAATTAAAATCATAAGAATTTATATTTTAAAATAAAACTTATATTTTAAAATAATTAAAAATATATAGGAATATTTTATGTAATAATTTGATTAAAATATTACATTAAAATAATATTTTGAAGACAAAAATACACTTATTTGTTATACACACTTTAAAAATAACTTAAAATTTCATCTAACAATGAAATATTTTAAAATTAGAAACATAATAAAAATTAGAACCACCACCAACTTTAATGTTATATAATCAATAACAATTTATTAGAAAGAGCATATTTTAATAAATGGAAATGTACACATAATAATAATTAACAAAGTAGTTTTTGTTATTTTCTTTTCTACAAGTACAATAAAATGAATAAACTATCAAAACAGCTTTAATTTAAAATGTAATGTCACCAGAAAAGTAACAATGATTTTCAATATTTTTCTTAGTTTAATGACAATTTTGACCTAAATCTAGGTTTCAATTTCAAATAGAAATACAAGAAAACGTCGAATATTAGTGAAAAAGCCTATGCATTCCATTTTAAAAAGAAGGGGGAAATTTAACTTCATAAAGAAGTTTCTTTTTTAATGTTCAAATAAAATATATAAATATATGAATAAATAAATTTATGAAAGTTCAATAAATAAAAATTCTGAAAATCGTATACTCAAAAAAAGCAAAATTAACAGCAAAGAAAAGATACTAAGATGACTGAAATACAAAAAACATGTGTTACTAAACACAAAGTTCACAAAATATACATCTTGTATAATACAAATAGGATATGAGAGTTGTGAACATAGTTGGAGACAATATGTTTCCTGTTAAATAAAGAGTTTAAATGCATTATCGACTTATTCGACAAACCTTGTCACTTCCTTGATCAACTTCCCCTTCTTCTCTTGATACACTACTACTATGACTGGGACTACGATTATTATGACGACTTTCTTTCTTTTTCTTTTTTTTATCGCGCGTTCTACGATCAACATCACTATCTCCATCAGAAGAAGATTGCTAAAAACAAACAAATAAATATAATATACTAGTTTTCAATAAAATAAACTTTGGAAGTTTTGATTAGAAAAATAAATCTAAATCTAACTGTCAAGAATTTATATACTTCAATTTGTCAATAAAATTTTGAAGTTAATAAATTTATAAAAAGATTAAACTGTGTTTCAATCATATCTTCAAAGTTCATATGAATGGAAAATAAATAGGTCATGTAGAATTTTTTATAAATATGAATAATATTACAGATAAATATATAAAAAAGCAAAAAAAGAAAGAAAGAAAGAAAGTTATTCAAGCCAAATATAGAGAATTAAAGCTCAATTAAAATACAACACTGTCATGTACTCAGAATATGGTAAAAGGTAGGGCAAGATAACTGGAAAAAAACTTGAAACACAAAGCTAGGTAATTATTCATTTTTTGACATTGAAAATTCTTTTTATAAAGTTAATCTGCATTAATTCATTCTTTCTGATATTTTAGAACACATAAATACTATATATAATGCACTTTTTATAGATTGAATAGAGAAAAAGAATGTTAAATCTTAAAACAGAGATTTAAACATGTCTGACTAAAGCAGATAATGGATATTTGGGAATTTATTGCATTGAATAACTAACTATTACGAAAGAATAATATTAAACTGAAAGGCGCTAAAGAAAGAATAACAATATTTTATCAAATTATAGTGCTTACAGTTGGAGATCGTCGTTTATCTTTCCTTCTAGATTTCTTTCTATGTCGTCTCTGGTGCTCATCTAAAAAATAAATATATCATCATATATTATTACTTTAGTCAATGCAACACTAGATTAAACTTTAATCCTAGAAATAATAAATTCTTAATCAACTTACAACAAACTAATAAATAAATGTAAAAATGTTTTAAAATCATTAGCTTGAAAATATTTTCCATGTATAAGCCTGGGAAACCAATGAGCACTTTGATGTATAGGATTACACAAGTTACAAAGGCAAAGACATAAAAATACTTTTTTACAATTTCTAGATTAGTTGCAGCCATAACATATTAATGAACCCCAGCTGCCTGAAGAGAATGCAATGTATTTTTTATTCAATTGGGATTCGAACTTACTACCTTCTTATAAAGAGAATGATGTCATAACTGACCAAATCACTAATGCTCATTTTTCTTAATTTCTTCTATATGTATTAATAAAGAATGAAAAATCTACAGTGAAAACAAAAAATCCCCATAAAAAATTAATAAAAGAAAAAATTTCCAGTTTAAGATGCATTTTCAATAATAAAATAGAGTTGTGAAACAGAATAATTATTTGCTGAGGATGTTCAATTTAGGAAAAGAAATTATACAAAAGATACCAACCATCATCTGATCGACCTCTAGAATCTAAAGATGAACGACTTTTCGTCCTAGACCTTGATCTAGAGCGGGATTTATGTTTCTTTTTTCTCATACTTTTGTGACGGTATTCTTCTTCAGATTCTGATCTCTATTAAAAATAAACATACCATTAATTGATTGATATTTTATTAATTTTATATGGATTTTAGTTTTAATACTAAAATTTTTGGCTAGGAATCTTTTTATTATGAATTATAATAATGTTAAATATTAATATATCAAATGTAATACATGAATACAAATTTTCTAAATGCAATCTTTAATATCATACATGTTCACTATCCCATGAAATCACATGTAGTATTTTAGCAACTGTCACAGATGTGCAGAAGACTTCAAATATACATAATATTTTAATGTAAGAATTATTTCCAATTAGGAAACATTTATCTTTACAATTGCTCTAATAGTGCTTTTACATAAGAAAATAAATATATTCATATATAATTTATATGAGTCTAAAATGTAAGCTATTTTGATCCTTATATAATATCAACAAATATATATATATATATATATATATATATATATATATATATATATATA
>JAPDSC010060682.1:4965-15312 GCA_026290005.1 Latrodectus geometricus
TTTATAGCATTTTGTTAGAGTTTCATAATCGTGTGATTATTTAGATCTCTCGTATTGTCTATATTAAAACCTGGAAGAGACATCTGTAATTTTAGTACATTCTGACCTTAGGAAAAGTACATTTTTGGCTAAATTTCTTTGTTTAAATATGTCACAACAACATACTAAACATAGAAATAATATTTCAAATATTTTATTTAAAGTTTAGCGTAGTATAAACGATAACACATTAATAGTTTCAGAGCATAAGACAACACATTAATAAAAAATATTTTTCTTAAAAAAATGTTTTTATAATAAATTGATCAGTTAAAAGTGTATTTAATATAATAAATGTACCCTTCAATGTATTTATATATTGTATTTTTATTAAATTAATAACAGTTTTTGTACATGAAAATTTTGCAAAATTCAATGTATAATGTTAATATGGAAAAAATTATTCTTCTAATTTTTCAAAATTTCAACTTTTTATAATAAAAATATTAACAGAAATTGAATAATTCATTCATTTTAAGTTAAATGCAGACTTTAACTTCAATATAGATTGATTAGTTATCCACTTATATCAGTTTGTTATAGTATCATAATCGTGTGATTATTTAGATATCACCCTTTGTCTTTATTAAAACCTGGAAGAGACATCTGTAATTTTAGTACATTCTGACCATGGGGAAAGTATATTTTTGGCTAAACTTCTTTTTATAAATAAGTCACAACAACATACTAAACATAGAAATAATATTTCAAATATTTTATTTAAAGTTTAGAATAGTATAAAATGATAACACGTTAATAGTTTCGAAGCATAAGACAACACATTTATAAAAAAAAATTTTCTAAAAAAATTGTTTTTATATTAAATTAATCACCTTAATTAGTTAAAAGTGTATTTCATATAATAAATTGACCCATCAAAGTATTTATATATTGTATTTTTGTTAAATTAATAACAGTTTTTGTACATGAAAATATTGCAAAATTGAAGACTCAATGTAAATTTGGCCAAAATTATTCTTCTAATTTTTCGAAATTTCAACTTTTTATAATGAAAATATTAACAGAAATTGAATTATTCATTCATTTTAAGTTAAAAACAGACTTTAAATTCAATATAGATTGATTAGTTATCCATTTATAGCATTTTGTTAGAGTGTCATAATCGTGTGATTATTTAGATCTCTCGTATTGTCTATATTAAAACCTGGAAGAGACATCTGTAATTTTAGTACATTCTGACCATAGGAAAAGTACATTTTTGGCAAAATTTCATTGTATAAATATGCCACAACAACATACTAAGCATACAATAAAAATTCCAAATATTTTATATAAAGTTTAGCATAGTATAAACGATAAAACATTAATAGTTTCAGAGCATAAGACAACAAAATTATAAAAAATATTTTTCTTCAAAAATGTTTTTATAATAAATTAAATACCCTGATTAGTTAAAGGTGTATTTCGTGTAGTAAATAGACTCATTAAAGTATTTAAATATATGATTTTTTTAAATTAATAACAGTTTTTGTACATGAAAATTTTGAAAAATTCAATGTATAATGTGAACATGGAAAGTATTATTCTTCGAATTTTTCAAAATTTCAACTTTTTATAATGAAAATATTAACAGAAATTGAATTATTCATTCATTTTAAGTTAAATACAGACTTTAATTTCAATATAGATTGATTAGTTATCCATTTATAGCATTTTGTTAGAGTTTCATAATCGTGTGATTATTTAGATCTCTCGTATTGTCTATATTAAAACCTGGAAGAGACATCTGTAATTTTAGTACATTCTGACCATAGGAAAAGTACATTTTTGGCTAAATTTCTTTGTTTAAATATGTCACAACAACATACTAAACATAGAAATAATATTTCAAATATTTTATTTAAAGTTTAGCATAGTATAAACGATAACACGTTAATAGTTACAGAGCATAAGACAACAAAATTATAAAAAATATTTTTCTTAAAAAATGTTTTTATAATAAATTAAATACCTTGATTAGTTAAAGGTGATTTCGTGTAGTAAAAAGACTCATTAAAGTATTTAAATATAGGATTTTTGTTAAATTAATAGCAGTTTTTGTACATGAAAATATTGCAAAATTGAAGACTCAATGTGAACATGGCCAAAATTATTCTTCTAATTTTTCAAAATTTCAACTTTTTATAATGAAAATATTAACAGAAATTGAATTATTCATTCATTTTAAGTTAAAAACAGACTTTAAATTCAATATAGATTGATAAGTTATCCATTTATAGCATTTTGTTAAAGTGTCCTAATCGTGTGATTGTTTAAATCTCTCGTATTGTCTATATTAAGACCTGGAAGAGACATCTGTACTTTTAGTACATTCTGACCATGGGGAAAGTACATTTTTGGCTAAATTTCTTTGTATAAATATGGCACAACTACATACTAAGCATACAAAAAAAATTTCAAATATTTTATTTAAAGTTTAGCATAGTATAAACGATAACACGTTAATTGTTTCAGAGCATAAGACGACACAATTATAAAAAATATTTTTCTTAAAAAATATTTTTATCATAAATTAAATACCTTGATTAGTTAAAGGTGTATTTCGTGTAGTAAATAGACTCATTAAAGTATTTAAATATAGGATTTTTTTTAAATTAATAACAGTTTTTGTACATGAAAATTTTGCAAAATTCAATGTATAATGTGAACATGGAAAGAATTATTCTTCGAATTTTTCAAAATTTCAACTTTTTATAATGAAAATATTAACAGAAATTAAATTATTCATTCATTTTAAGTTAAATGCAATTTTTAAATTCAATATAGGTTGATAAGTTATCCATTTATAGCACTTTGTTAGAGTGTCATAATCGTGTGATTAATTAGATCTCACGAATTGTCTATATTAAAACATGGAAGAGAAATCTGTAATTTTAGTACAATCTGACCATAGGAAAAGTACATTTTTGGCTAAATTTTTTTGTTTAAATATGTCACAACAACATACTAAGCATACAATAAAAATTTCAAATATTTTATTTAAAGTTTAGAATAGTATAAAATGATAACACGTTAATAGTTTCCGAGCATAAGACAACGCATTTATAAAAAATATTTTTCTTAAAAAAAATGTTTTTATATTTAATTAATTACCTTAATTAATTAAAAGTGAATTTCATAGAATAAATGGACCCATCAAAGTATTTATATATTAGATTTTTGTTAAATTAATAACAGTTTTTGTACATGAAAATTTTGCAAAATTCAATGTATAATGTGAACATTGAAAAAATTATTCTTCGAATTTTTCAAAATTTTGACTTTTTATAATGAAAATATTAACAGAAATTGAATTATTTATTTATTTTAAGTTAAAACCAGGCTTTTAATTCAATATAGATTGATTAGTTATCCATTTATAGCATTTTGTTAGAGTGTCATAATCGTGTGATTATTTAGATCTCTCGTATTGTCTATATTAAAACCTGGAAGAGACATCTGTACTTTTAGTACATTCTGACTTTGGGGAAAGTACATTTTTGGCTAAATTTGCTTGTATAAATATGCCACAACAACAAACTAAGCATACAAAAAAAATTTCAAATATTTTATTTAAAATTTAGCATAGTAAAAACGATAAAACGTTAATAGTTTCAGAGCATATGACAACACATTTATAAAAAATATTTTTCTTAAAAAATGTTTTTATAATAAATTAAATACCTTGATTAGTTAAAGGTGATTTCGTGTAGTAAAAAGACTCATTAAAGTATTTAAATATTGGATTTTTGTTAAATTAATAGCAGTTTTTGTACATGAAAATATTGCAAAATTGAACACTCAATGTGAACATGGCCAAAATTATTCTTCTAATTTTTCAAAATTTCAACTTTTTATAATGAAAATATTAACAGAAATTGAATTATTCATTCATTTTAAGTTAAAAACAGACTTTAAATTCAATATAGATTGATAAGTTATCCATTTATAGCATTTTGTTAGAGTGTCCTAATCGTGTGATTATTTAGATCTCTCGTATTGTCTATATTAAAACCTGGAAGAGACATCTGTACTTTCAGTACATTCTGACCATGGGGAAAGTACATTTTTGTCTAAATTTCTTTGTATAAATATGCCACAACAACATACTAAGCATACAATAAAAATTTCAAATATTTTATTTAAAGTTTAGAATAGTATAAAATGATAACATGTTAATAGTTTCCGAGCATAAGACAACGCATTTATAAAAAATATTTTTCTTAAAAAAAATGTTTTTATATTTAATTAATTACCTTAATCAATTAAAAGTGAATTTCATAGAATAAATGGACCCATCAAAGTATTTATATATTAGATTTTTGTTAAATTAATAACAGTTTTTGTACAGGAAAATTTTGCAAAATTCAATGTATAATGTGAACATTGAAAAAATTATTCTTCGAATTTTTCAAAATTTCGACTTTTTATAATGAAAATATTAACAGAAATTGAATTATTTATTTATTTTAAGTTAAAACCAGGCTTTAAATTCAATATAGATTGATAAGTTATCCATTTATAGCATTTTGTTAGAGTGTCATAATCGTGTGATTATTTAGATCTCTCGTATTGTCTATATTAAAACCTGGAAGAGACATCTGTACTTTTAGTACATTCTGACTTTGGGGAAAGTACATTTTTGGCTAAATTTCCTTGTATAAATATGCCACAACAACAAACTAAGCATACAAAAAAAATTTCAAATATTTTATTTAAAATTTAGCATAGTAAAAACGATAACACGTTAATAGTTTCAGAGCATATGACAACACATTTATAAAAAATATTTTTCTTAAAAAAATATCTTTATAATAAATTGATCACCTTAATCATTTTAAAGTGTATTTCATAGAATAATTGGACCCATCTAAGTATTTATATATTAGATATTTGTTAAATTAATAACAGTTATAGTACATGAAAATTTTGCAAAATTCAATGTATAATGTGAACATGGAAAGAATTATTCTTCGAATTTTTCAAAATTTCAACTTTTTATAATGAAAATATTAACAGAAATTAAATTATTCATTCATTTCAAGTTAAATGCAGCCTTTAAATTCAATATTGGTTGATATGTTATCCATTTATAGCACTTTGTTAGAGTGTCATAATCGTGTGATTAATTAGATCTCACGAATTGTCTATATTAAAACATGGAAGAGACATCTGTAATTTTAGTACATTCTGACCATAGGAAAAGTACATTTGTGGCTAAATTTCTTTGTTTAAATATGTCACAACAACATACTTAACATAGAAATGATATTTGAAATATTTTATTTAAAGTTTAGAATAGTATAAAATGATAACACGTTAATAGTTTCGGAGCATAAGACAACACATTTATAAAAAATATTTTTCTTAAAAAAATGTTTTTGTAATAAATTAAATACCTTGATTAGTTAAAGGGTTATTTGGTGTAGTAAATAGACTCATTAAAGTATTTAAATATAGGATTTTTGTTAAATTAATAACAGTTTTTGTACATGAAAATTTTGCAAAATTCAATGTATAATGTGAACATGGAAAGAATTATTCTTCGAATTTTTCAAAATTTCAACTTTTTATAATGAAAACATTAACAGAAATTGAATTATTCATTCATTTTAAGTTAAAACCAGACTTTAAATTCAATATAGATTGATTAGTTATTCATTTATAGCATTTTGTTAGAGTGTCATAATCGTGTGATTATTTAGATTTCTCGTATTGTCTATATTAAAACCTGGAAGAAACATCTGTACTTTTAGTACATTCTGACCATGGGGAAAGTACATTTTTAACTAAATCACTAATTTTATGATTTTCTCGTATTGTCTATATTAAAACCTTGAAGAAACATCTGTCTTTTTAGTACATTCTGACCATGGGGAAAGTATATTTTTAAATACATTTCTTTGTATAAAAATGCCACAAAAAATACTAAGCATACAATAAAAATTTCAAATATTTTATTTAAAGTTTAGCATAGTATAAACGATAACACGTTAATAGTTTCAGAGCATAAGACAACACATTTGTAAAAAATATTTTTCTTACAAAAATGTTTTTATAATAAATTAAATACCCTGATTAGTTAAAGGTGTATTTCGTGTAGTAAATAGACTCATTAAAGTATTTAAATATATGATTTTTTTAAATTAATAACAGTTTTTGTACATGAAAATATTGCAAAATTCAAGGCTCAATGTGAATATGGCCAAAATTATTCTTCTAATTTTTCAAAATTTCAACTTTTTATAATGAAAATATTAACAGAAATTGAATTATTCATTCATTTTAAGTTAAATGCAGACTTTAAATTTAATATAGATTGATTAATTATCCACTTATAGCACTTTGTTAGAGTGTCATAATCGTTTGATTATTTAGATCTCACGTATTGTCTATATTAAAACATGGAAGAGACATCTGTACTTTTAGTACATTCTGACCATGGGAAAAGAAACTTTTTGGCTAAATTTCTTTGTATAAATATGTCACAACAACATACTAATTATAGAAAAAATATTTCAAATATTTTATTTAAAGTTTAGAATAGCATAAAATGATAACACGTTAATAGTTTCGGAGCATAGGACAACACATTTATAAAAAATATTTTTCTTAAAAAATTTTTTTATATTAAATTAATCTCCTTAATCATTTAAAAGTGTATTTCATAGAATAAATGGACCCATCAAAGTATTTATATATTAGATTTTTGTTAAATTAATAACAGTTTTTGTACATGAAAATTTTGCAAAATTCAATGTATTATGTGAACATGGAAAAAATTATTCTTCGAATTTTTCAAATTTTCAACTTTTTATAATGAAAATATTAACTTAAATTGAATTATTCATTCATTTTAAGTTAAATGCAGCCTTTAAATTCAATATAGATTGATTAGTTATCCACTTATATCACTTTGTTAGAGTGTCATAATCGTGTGATTATTTAGATCTCTCTTATTGTCTATATTAAAACCTGGAAGAGACATCTGTACTTTTAGTACATTCTGACCATGGGAAAAATACATTTTTGGCAAATTTCTTTGTATAAGTATGTCACAACAACATACTAAACATAAAAATAATATTTCAAATATTTTATTTAATGTTTAGAATAGTATAAAATGATAACACGTTAATAGTTTCGGAGCATAAGACAACACATTTATAAAAAATATTTTTCTTAAAAAAATGTTTTTATAATAAATTAAATACCTTGATTAGTTAAAGGTGTATTTCTTGTAGTAAATAGACTCATTAAAATATTTAAATATAGGATTTTTGTCAAATTAATAACAGTTTTTGTACATGAAAATATTGCAAATTTGAAGGCTAAATGTGAATATGGCCAAAATAATTCTTCTTATTTTGTAGGTTTTAAATTTTCATAATGAATATAATAACAGAAATTGAATTATTAATTCATTTTAAGGTAAATGCGGACTTTAATTTCGATATAGATTGATTAGTTATCCACTTATAGCACTTTGTTAGACTGTCATAATCGTGTGATTATTTAGATCTCACATATTGTCTATATTAAAACCTGGATGAGACATCTGTACTTTCAGTACATTCTGACCATAGGAAAAGTACATTTTTGGCTAAATTTCTTTGTTTAAAAATGTCACAACAACATACTAAACATAGAAATAATATTTCAAATATTTTATTTAAAATTTAAACTAGCATAAAATGATAAAACGTTAATAGTTTCGGAGCAAAAGACAACAAATTTATAAAAAATATTTTTCTTAAAAAAATGTTTTTTTTATTAAATTTATCACCTTAATCCGTTAAAAGTGTATTTCACAGATATAATGGACTCTGCAAAGTATTTATATGTTGAATTTTTGTTAAATTAATAACGGTTTTTGTACATGAAAATTTTGCAAAATTCAATGTATAATGTGAACATGGAAAAAATTATTCTTCTAATTTTTCAAATTTTCAACTTTTTACAATGAAAATATTAAAAGAAATTGAATTATTCACTTATTTTAAGTTAAATGCAGCCTTTAAATTCAATATAGATTGATTAGTTATTCATTTATAGCATTTTGTTAGAGTGTCATAATCGTGTGATTATTTAGATCTCTCTTATTGTCTATATTAAAACCTGGAAGAGACATCTGTACTTTTAGTACATTCTGACCATGGGAAAAGTACATTTTTGGCTAAATTTCTTTGTATAAATATGTAACAACAACATACTAAGCATACAATAAAAATTTTAAATATTTTATTTAAGGTTTAGCAATGTATAAACGATAACACGTTAATAGTTTCAGAGCATAAGACAAAACATTACTAAAAAATATTTTTCTAAAAAAAATGTTTTTATATTAAATTAATCACCTTAATCCGTTAAAAGTGTATTTCACAGATATAATGGACTCTGCAAAGTATTTATATATTGGATTTTTGTTAAATTAACAACAGTTTTTGTACATTAAAATTTTGCAAAATTCAATGTATAATGTGAACATTGAAAAAATTATTATTCTAATTTTTCAAAATTTCAACTTTTTATAATGAAAATATTAACAGAAATTGGATTATTCATTCATTTTATGTTAAATGCAGCCTTTAAATTCAATATAGATTGATTAGTTATCCACTTATAGCTCTTTATTTGAATGTCATAATCGTGTGATTATTTAGATCTCAATTATTGTCTATATTAAAACCTGGAAGAGACATCTGTACTTTTAGTACATTCTGACCATAGGAAAAGTACATTTGTGGCTAAATTGCTTTGTTTAAATATGTCACAACAATATACTAAACATAGAAATAATATTTCAAGTATTTTATTTAATGTTTAGAATAGTATAAAATGATAACACGTTAATAGTTTCGGAGCATAAGACAACACATTTATAAAAAATATTTTTCTTAAAAAAATGTTTTTATATTAAATTGATCACCTTAATCATTTAAAAGTGTATTTCATAGAATAAATAGACCCATCAAAGTATTTATATATTAGATTTTTGTTAAATTAATAACAGCTTTTGTTTATGAAAATTTTGCAAAATTCAATGTTTAATTTGAATATGGAAAAAATTATTCTTCTTATTTTTCAAAATTTCAGCTTTTTATAATCAAAATATTAACAGAAACTGAATTACTCATTCATTTTAAGTTAAGTGCAGCCTTTAAATTCAATATAGATTGATTAGTTATCCACTTATAGCACTTTGTTAGAGTGTCATAATCGTGTGATTATTTTGATCTCACGTATTGTCTATATTAAAACCTGGAAGAGACATCTGTACTTTTAGTACATTGTGACCATGGGGAAAGTACATTTTTGACTAAATTTCTTTGTTTAAATATGCCACAAAAACATACTAAACGTAGAAATAATATTTCAAATATTTTATTTGAAGTTTAGAATATTATAAAATGATAACGCGTTAATAGTTTCGGAGCATAAGACAACACATTTATAAAAAATATTTTTCTTAAAAAAATGTTTTTATATTAAATTAATCACCTTAATCAGTTAAAAGTGTATTTCATAGAATAAATCGACCCATAAAAGTATTTTTATATTAGATTTTTGTTAAATTAATAACAGTTTTTGTACATGAAAATTTTGCAAAATTCAATGTATAATGTGAACATGGAAAAAATTATTCTTCGAATTTTTCAAAATTTCGACTTTTTATAATGAAAATATTAACAGAAATTGAATTATTCATTCATTTTAAGTTAAATGCAGCATTTAAATTCAATATAGATTGATTAGTTATCCACTTATAGCACTTTGTTAGAGTGTCGTAATCGTGTGATTATTTAGATCTCACGTATTGTCTATATTAAAACCTGGACGAGACATCTGTACTTTTAGTACATTCTGACCATGGGGAAAGTACGTTTTTGGCTAAATTTGTTTGTATAAATATGTCACAACAACATACTAAATATAGAAATGAGATTTCAAATATTTTATTTAAAGTTTAGACTATTATAAAACGATAACACCTTAATAGTTTCGGAGCATAAGACGATACATTTATAAAAAATATTTTTCTTAAAAAAATGTTTTTATAATAAATTAATCACCTTGATCAGTTAAAAGTTTATTTAATATAATAAATGTACCTTTCAAAGTATTTATATATTGGATTTTCGTTAAATTAATAAAATTTTTTACATGAAAATATTGCAAAATTCAAAGCAAAATTTGAATATGACCAAAATGATTCTTCTAATTTTTCAAAATTTCAACTTTTTATAATGAAAATATTAACAGAAATTGAATTATTCATTCATTTTAAGTTAAATGCAGCCTTTAAAT
>JAPDSC010060690.1:0-22192 GCA_026290005.1 Latrodectus geometricus
AGAAAAGAAAATTAAGAATTTAATTTAAATGTCATAATAATGAATATAATAAAGAGAAAAATAAAAAAAAATAAGAATTAAAATCTAATGTAATCTGAACTGAATATAACTTAGATGGAAAAAGTGGAAAAAAAAATAATACAATTATACTAGTTCTTATCTTGCATATAAATATAAAAAGGTAGAATATTCTTTTTGATCAATTGAAAGTAATAACATTACAATATATAAAGTTAACATTTAAATAAAAAATTGAATTCGTGCTATTGGTAGTTGATTTCATACAACGATAATAAAATCTGTCATCCAAAATGGGACAAGGGAAAAAAAATGAGCTGTATGATACCGATTGTATTACTTTTCAAAATTATAGCATCCTTTATTTAATTTATAATGAGTAAGATTTTACGTAAAAGGTCTATTATAATTGAAAAAACTTAAAACTCAGTTTGTACTCTTTGTCATTTCTCATATATTAACACTCAAGTTGATGTTTCATGTACTTTATTTTAAATGGCTGTATCCCAGTGTACGGTACGCTATTTTTATACAATTAATATAATTATACAATATACAATTAATATAATTATATAATATAAAATTATATTATTTTATAGAAATAATATAATTTTATACAATATTATATACAATTAATTAATAATTGTATATATGCGTACCGTTGTATATATGCGTATCATACAAGGAGCGTACCGTTCACTGGGAATTAACCATTTTAAATACTCATAATTAGTTTTCATTTCATGCATAACATTTTAAACTGATTACATCCCTATTTATCAAAGAATGACGAAAATTCAAAATGCTTAACAGAGAACAACTTAAAAAGATATCCACACAGGAATAAATTTAATTTCTTCTTTAAAACGACAGAAAACGAATAAAAATGCTCGAAAGGTGTGAAGTGAAATGAAATGAAGTAATATTTTGAAGTGACTCACTTTAGATAATGAGGACAAAGACGAGGACATATCATTCATGACTTTTTTCTTGTTGAAAAAAAAGTGCGATCCTTTCTCGGCACTGGACATAGTTTCTGTGGAGGAAGTCCTTGAGGACTGGCGCACGAAATCTCTGCTTCTGTGCTCAACCCTGACGTCGCCTTCAGAAGAGTTGAGAATTTTCGACAGCGATGGTCTCTCTGGTTTTATCTCCTGCAAGAGCAAGGCGCGGTTACATTGTGTTTCTTCAATTTCTTACAAAGCATGCTTATGGCTATTGGTTTGATTTGTTTGTCGTTAACTTCATTTTTTTTGCCTAAAATAAGCTAGTAGATCAAGGCCTATAATTTAAAGAAGATAATGAACACTACAAATATCCATGGTATAGAAGGGAATCCAACCCAGTAATTGTTGAATTCCAGAGAGCGCTGCACATGTGGCTGCCAGCTCCGAATAATACTAGTGGATTTTATAAGAAGAAATTCAGATAATCCTTAGTAAAAAGCATTCATCTTTCTAGGACAAAACCTCATCTTTCTAGAACAGAGGCTCTCTAGGACAAAAGCTCATCTTTCTAGGACAGAGTTGGACGTATTCAACACTCTAACTTTGAATGTTAGTTGACAATACGAATTCTTATCTTCCACAAGGCTCTTATAACAACTTCAAATATATATTGTAGTTAAAGTTGGAATAAGTTATAAAGAATCGAACAAATTATGACGATAGAAGATTTTATTACTAACAAGATAATTCATCTCCTAACTATAACTGTAATACTTAATCTGCTAACTTTCAATTAACATGGTGCTTAACTTAATAAATGCTTAACATATTACACATTTTTCCAGTTGATCCAACTCAAATATTCTAACTGTCGTTTTGTTCTGTGCTTGAAGATTATTTTTTACCACGTTATATGTATAAACTTTGGATATTTTTGTTCCTTTTTTCTTTTCAAAGAAGCTGGGAACAGCATACTTGCGGTTTTTGTTATTTCTAGCAATCTACTCAGTTATATTTGTAATGTGTCTTCCCTTTCCACGTAATCTCTTAAAGAGAGTCGGTGTGTTTCCTCTTTTGATGCTCACACACAACTGTAACAAATTTAGAACAATTTTTTCACGTTTATATTCAATATTATTAATGTTTTAACTAATTTTATTGCTACTTTGTGTAAGTGTGCTTTTAATAATATAATTTAAAATTTAAATTTTATATTTTAACAATTAATACTAGATGTAAGAACTAGTTTATATACTTACGCATTAAATGTTTTGGACTTATGTCACGTAATGTCTTCAAATGGACATTTGATATATTAAGAACCATATTCAAATGTCGTATAAAAAGGAAAACCAGGAGCCTGCTAAGCTACTGATAAGCAGGAAATTTAAAATAAAGCATTGATGTTCCGGGGGTTTACTGTAGCTTAGTGGTAGGAACCCGGAAACATATAACTCTTCAAAGTGAAAGGTTCCCGGATTCGATTCCATCTGCTGTTGAGCAATGAAAAATAAATGTCGCACCTATGAGGATCTGTCGAAATGGATATGTGGCAGTTACCAGGTTACCCTTGCGACTTGTTAATGCGTCCCACTATTTTTGGAAAGTCTTCGGGAAGTCAAGTGCACAGTGAATGTTAAAAAATATTTAATGGTGCATATGAACTCAAATAGACCATTTCTTTGAACATTAGTTTTTCTATTTTAAGGTGCCAAAACATTTATATATCCTGTCTTTTAATAATAGTTATTATCAAACGGAAAATAGTCTATTCCACTTTATGTGATGCTTTTCTAAAAATTAATGCAAAGTAGCAAAAAATACTACGTAGGTAGCGAATAAGTTTGGCTTTTAATGAAATTATAACTTCATAATGGAAAAACTTATCTTCGAAAGATAAAAACTGATGCAATGTGTTACTATATCTGCCGATATATGAATGGTAACTGCTATGTTTTTTTGTTATTATTGTTGTGCTTTGTTATATTTTTCTCATCTCTAATAACAAATACAAGTAGTAACGATCTAGTCTTGATATGAAGGATCAAAGTGGTACGAAGATATTTGGTATACCTTCCTGGTGTATTTTGTGTAAAATGGTGAAATCAATGTAAATAATTTGGAAGATATAGTTTTTCTTGACACATAACCAACATGTTGAAACCTGTTGTCAAGCTCATTTAAACACCCATAGTATTGATTTTCAATAGAGACTTTTCATAAATAGATAACCTTTTTCACGAGTTAAAATACAGAATACCTTATCATTTGTAATCTGAATAGATGTCTAAAAAACATCGATAGAGTAAGTAGGAACTCACCATTCTTCTTCTATTATTCAGTGATGACTAGTATCTGACTTGCGATCCTTTATTGTAAACAGTAGTGATAGTCTAACAAGGAAAATGTGTTTTGAAGCATTTGTATGTGTACCCTATATTGCTTTTTGGAAGGACTTTTCATAAATAGTAAGTGGTATTTATCATCGCAAAAGTGGGAGGGTGAATAAATGGAACCCATTCCTAAACAAGTGGTATATTGTCAGGGGAAACTTATCCATTTCTCATTGTTTAACAATGACTAAAATTATATTTAAATTCTTTGGCTTTAAAAAGCAAAATCCAGAGATTTTTCCTCGATGAATCGACAGAAAGTTGTAATCTATTACCGCATTGCAAAAGGCTGAAAACTGAAAGTTGTTATAAACTCTTTGCCATCCACACAGCTTTGCTAACTGGGAAGACTTTTCCTTAAATAAAGATCCCATTAAAAATATAGTAAAGGAGAAAAGATGAACACTTCTCTAAGCAACCACCCCAACTGTGATATACAGAAAGAAGAAACACAACATTGGTTGATATCAAACATGACATCCTCTACTCTAAAAATTGTGGTTCCACCGGTCATGGCGAGTTTGAGAGCAGTAAATTTATTTTTGCCAAATTATGGTGCACAGCATTTAAAATCAAGAGCTCAAGGAAAATTTTAGTTGAAGACCCGATAAAATGATTTAGAAACTCACTTCTTCCTTTTCCAAGACGTCGTCCAGAGAGAACCTGCGATCCGTGGAACAGAGTTTGAAAGCCGCAGTGTCTTCGCTGTTGCTACAGCTGCTGCTCGTCAAGCTGTAGCTCCTGGTGAAGTTCTTGAGCAACTGCTGCTGCTGTTGCTTAGTAGCAATGCTCGAGGAAGTGTCGCTGGACTTCTCCGAGCTGCTAAAAGTGGCGGTCGTCATGGAGACAGAACTCATCACGGAGCAGTGTCCTTTCAACGCCTGCTGGAAATCTTCTTTTTTCCAATAATCTTGATGCTGCAACAGAACAGAAAAATTTTAATTTCATTAAGCCTTCGAAAATAAAAACAATAGCGATCACAATTCCATTATCAAATATTAGACCTTTTGGTATTTAAACTGTATACTTCATTTTTAAAGTATTTATTTATTTAATTTTTGTTATAGTACCTGGAAAAGGGTTCGTGATCTTGTTTTGAATGTGAAAAAAAAAATTAGCTTCCATTAGTAAATTAAATTTACTTTTTTTAACACAAAAGAAGTAATTTAATTAAAAACAACCATATAATAAAGATTGCTAACTATCAAAACATTGAATAATAGACTGTTCAACTCACAAATCAACGAACAAAAGATCTGAAGACCATCGTTGAATTTGTTATTTTTATATAATTACTATATCAGCTAAGAACAAAATCGAGAACCCTTGTCCAAAATCATCTAATTCTCACTTTCCTATTAATTTGAAATATGAAAACATTTTTCATACTTTAAAAAATGTGTTACATTTATGTTTTCGTCGCTTATGTTTTCAGATGACGGGGGGGTTATATTTTTGACAATGATGGACATTGTCTTGGGAAAATGTTCTCTACCCATTGTATTTTTCTCTGGGTTCAATATCCCATTGCTCGTATGTAAGCAATGGATTCTAATTCAAAATTTAATGGTGCTTGGATTGTTAGAATGGCTTCATTCACCAGAAATAGACAACTAGAAATGTACCACAATAACCTGAACTACATTTTCTGAATTATTTAATAAATATCGAGAATCACTGAAGTATTTTAAGTTATATGAAGTGCATTAATGGGTTCTGGAATATTCGAGAAACGCGATTGAAATAATGAAGTCTATCTGTCATGTACTTCTTTTCCATTACTTTAATGAGTTCTTCTACTCCTTTACTTCCAAAAAATTGTTTTTTTATAGGTTCATAATGTTTAGTAAGATTAGTTTCTTTATATTATTTTAATATATTGACCAAGAAAATCTAATGAAATAATTCGAAAGAGAACAAAGTTGTGTCAATATATTCTTAAGACAAACGAATTATAATTTCACTTTTTCTTTAAAGATTTTCGAATTTTCTTTAAATATTAATTTGGAGTTTCCAAAAATAAATTTTCGTTTGATTAGTTAAAAAAAATAATAATATGTCCAACAACATTTTTATAAAGAAAGCATTTTTCGGAATACAAAACAACTTAACAAGTTAAATTACCGAGCGTTCATCTTGAATAAAATGTGAAAACAAACTATAAAATTTTGTTCTATTAGCAATAGACAACTTAATCTCGTACAGAAAGGCAAGGAAAAGAAATCTCCTTTCAGTAAAAGAGATGATTCTGCAAAATGAATTTAGCTGATAGGGGAAAGGACATTTGGAGTGAATCATTTTGCGAAGGGGGCGAAAATCTACGACTGACAACTTAGTAAATAAAGTTGGGTTTGTTCCAAATATTGTTGCTTAGGCGACTTCTTGTCTTTATCGCTACGATTAATGAGTGGGTTAATGTTGGTTCCCGAATACAAGAATTACTGTTTTTTCTACTATTTGAGGAAAGCGTTGAAAAAAAGGGTTACATTCCCTTGCTCAAAACTAAATTATGATAATTTAGTTGGTAAATTAATCATGTCAGATCCCTATCAAATATAAATATTAGGTTGGGGAAAAAGAAATCCATTATTTTTACGTGAACTTTATGTAACTTCTTTTGGGTTCACTTTGTAAAAAGGTTTAAAACAGCTTTCATGTAGATTTTTAGGTCTTGCGCGTTACGACTGCTGTCATGCGGTTAACTTCGATCATTTTTGATATTTTATAGACATTTTCGACGATGCTGTATCCACATGCGAGGTGCATCTCTAACATCAAAAATACCCGAACGGAATCGACGAAACAAAAATTGTACGTAACTGGTTGTTACAGTCTTATATAGGACGATAAACACCTTTCACCATTTTAGCCACCCGGCTATCTTTTTCGCCGTTACAAGAGAAAAACGAAAATGTATCGAATTTTCTGTTTGTTTTCTTCCATTTTTAAAACCTTGTACTCGTAACTGAATGAATCAAACAAAAAACCGCAAGAGGATATTTAAGTGTCAAATGTCACCCTTCCAACGAGCATAAATCTGAAATTGTTTGATAGATACCTCACGAGATATCGATCACTACAGACGTCTACCGAAAAAATAATGGATTACTTTTTCCCCAAACTAATATATTGAGATAGACTATGTTCATTAAATATTTATAGAGTTAAATGTTCTTAACTTTATAGTTTAAGAAGAAAAAAATGCCAGCTCAGATGTCGACCTCATCACTGGATAAGCATTGAAAATTAAGCACTCACTCAGCAGAAATAATCTGCATTATGCATACATATAGTGTACGAATTACACTATTTCACTGAACCAATGCATCAGCTTAAAAATGCTCGAAAATACTTTCGAAGATAAATGTATCAAATCACCGTGTGAAATGAAATGAAATGATTTTCCACATTTAATGATATACTTTTGATTTCCTCATAGAATATTCGATAGGAGATTGGTTAATTTAAAGAGTAATCAAACCAAATGAATGCACAATATATATTTTTTAAGAAAGTGCTTATTATACCGTTTTTTAATTAAGATGGGGGTGTTGAAACACACTGAAAATCCTTGAACTTAGAATACTAAGAGTCCTTGAATTCCTTGAATCAAGGTTTCAATAATATTAAAATGTCATCAATAGCTTGAGAAATATGTGTGACTTTAAAAGTTGAATACAAGCGCGTTTATTTGTGTTCAATGCTTTATATCCACAAATAAAGAAACAAAAAAAATTTTTCAAAACGTAATTTAAAAAAAAAATTCAGTGTAGTACTAAATAATGCAAATGCTAATATGCAATTAAATTTTCTCATTAAAAATGCAATATAAGTTATTTAGTGACGTAAACTTAGATTAAAATTTAAATTTAAATTTTGATTTAATTTAAAATAAGAAATTAACGACTGTTATTTTAATATAACCGCAAAGAAGAGGGAAATTGCTTGGCAGTTTTATATCCTTGAGCGAAAGAAATAAGGAAATAGAACATTAAGCATTGTTTGTTAATGTTCGATTTCCTTATTTATATTATGCATATAAAGTATTTACTTCGAATCAAATAAAAAATAATAACTTAAAACTTTGCTATGTTGCCACCAATAGTTCTATATATCCAAATACTCATTAAATAATATATATATATATATATATATATATATATATAATGTATTTTCCCATGTATAATCCACTGCAATTTTTTTCGATGAATACTCGAAAATATATACTGCTGAAAATGTGGGTGTCATATAAAATAAAAAATACATTATGATTAAAAATATAGTAAATTATACAGAGAAAAACATTTATTATGGAAAATATCTGCTTGGATCAACTTCTTAGCAAAATGGGAGATGAAAGCACGAGATCTATCAAGAGCGATAATTCTGAGAAAATTCTAAGAAACTTATTTTTTAGTTTTTAATAATTTTTAAAACGAGGTTAGACGCATTTTGAAAATAAAATATATTTGTTTCATTAATAATTAAATGAAAGAAATAGATTAATTTCTAACTGTTTTGGATACATTTTTATTGTGTCACATGCATACTTTGTTTTTTCCCTTTACATTCAACACGTTGCCATTTTTTATTTGTCTTTCCTATAGCTTTTAATCAAAAATTCGTTATGTACGTTAATCGCTTTCGCTTCCATATGACGATATGTGAATTTGAATATTTTTAAAATGAAACTGCTTACGTCATGACAAAATGTGAAATGACGTTCGCGAATAGCAACTGTAATATCTCTGAGTAACCAAATCCGTTTTTGAACGTAATTGGACAAAGCTGATCATAGCTGAAATAAGTCAGCCGTGTCGTGGCACCACCTATTATTTATTTTTTGAAATATAAGTGACATTTTTTCAAAACTTTCTTGTAAGTTTTTGTGATGGAGAATGTTTTTTATCAGATTAACCGTGGAGACGTATAATAAGCACGACAAAATTTGAAACTTTTTAATATACATACATATGCATGAAATGTAAATGGATAACTTTTTAGTGAATTCATGTAAAATAGACAATGGTATTGACGTCTGCAACGTGTTTAAATGAAGAAACTGTACAACTGGCCTCTCATGCACATATTGCATTTGAACATTATTGCTAAGTGGAAGTTACTTTGATACCACATGTAAGAAGGTGGAATACTTATCAGTGAATTTCTGTTCAGATAGAAGTTGCGAATTTGACCATCCTGGCTCTGTCTGATTACGGTTAACCGTATCGTGATAGTTCTGCTTACATCCGTCGAGATCTCATGACTGTCAGTAAAATGTAGAACGATGAGTTCAGGGCAGTCTTATGGAACACTGTGTTGGAACTTAGAAGTTCACTATCACTAAGAGCCACCAAGGCAGGTAGATAATCCACATGGCTTTAAGGCATCTACAGCTACATCACGAAATGTAGTCTTTTGTAAAAGAATGAGGGTCACAGGCAGGAATGTCTTCAATGGTGTGATTAACAACGAATCTGAACACAGGAATAGCGTGATGTATTAAAATGAATCCTGATCCTGTTTATAGTATCATAATCGTCGCATGAGTATTTGGTAGCACCATGGAGAATATGCTCATTATCAACATGGATTCAATATCCTTATATTAGACTGTTAGCAGGTATAATGAGAGATTGTATAAACTGTTATTTTATACAGGTATCGGTTACTTTTAGTTTTTACTGGTGGTTTTTTAAAAAGTGGCTATTACTTTTTAGTTCTGTTAAGGTTATGCTATACCACTTATTCAAGCTTTGCTAAACACGACGTCCCGGAAAAATAATTTACGTCCATATATTGCCAGTATTCTTTGATATAAAAAATTTTCCCCTGAAGCCTTTGTCAGAAAATTTTCCAAATGTCTCATCAACCGAACAGCCTCGTTGTTTTGTATCACCGTCAAGTTAATAGTTTGGTACTTGGTTTTGCATCCTCCTATTTGCGATTTTAACACAAACAGGAGAATATAAACTTTGAAAGTTTAATGATGCTCTGTTTTACCAATACATCGGTCATCACCATGTTAAGCACGATAGCCAGGTATTAAATCCACTACTTTCCAGATTCGTGAAGTATATCATTTTCTCATTACAATACCACAACTTAATAAAATTAGGTATCATTCTTAAATAGAAAAATAAATATTAACATAGTTCTAAATAATCAGAGGAGCATAGAAATCTTGAAATTAACATTTACATGGTTTTTTTAAACTGATTTTTGTAAACTAAAACATTTTAAAGTATAAAATATTCATTTAAGAACATTAATGTTTTACGGATGAAGCAACTACGTTAATCTGAGAGTATTTTTTGATTCTAGCATTTTTCTAAAACAAATTTAAATATCAAAACTGCTGCTTTCTTGTATGTGAAATGCTTTTTACACAGTTTTGAATTCTGTTACAGCTAAAGAATTTTGATTATAAGCTAGATTTTTTGTCTTACCTTTTATTCTTATTTCTCTCTATCAAAGGATTTTGCAAATTTAAAATTAAGATTCTCTAATAAAAAGTTAAAAGTTTGCTGTTAAAGAACAACCTTGATTATATTCTCAGCAATTAAAACTGTAATGAAATGAAAAATAACTAAGATTATATTTTAAACAACTTAGATTCTGTGACAAAAAGATTAATAATTAAGATACTTTAATAATCAAATAAGAGTCTACCATCAATTGAAGAACAATTAAGATATTCCTTTAGATAACAGAGATTCTGCAAAGAAGAAGATTCAAGATACTTTAAACCAGTAGGATTCAGCAAATAAATAAAAATGATTTGAATAAGAATTTACTAGGATTTACTAAAATTTTGGTTTCTAATTGACAGGGATTGATTTGATTAAAAATAATCTTTTAATTAATTAACCTTTAAAGATGAATTAATAAAATTAATCAATTAATCTAATCAATTTAAAAATATTAAATAATTTTAATCAAACAAAGAACAATTAAGTAATAAATCAATATATAAGATTTTGAAATTGAAGGAAAATCATATTAAGTACTTTGGATTCTGCAATAAAACGGGGAATAATTAATGTTTTGTGACATTGTTTACATTGAAGAAAATATCAAAGCAAAATTTCTGATTTTTAGTTTTTTTTAATCTAGATAATTATCTTACTTTTCTAATGTAAAAGGCAAATTTAAATTTGCCTACTATTATCTTTAAATCAAAATTCAAAGTCAAATCTAGGAAAGGCAGGATATTAGTACCCCATACAATTTTTGAGTTCTCTGGAACAGACAGTGTTGCTTTATTTTCAGGAAAAGTTGCGCACTAAGTTGAAAGCGAAAGGGTATAAATTCGTGCGTCGCGTGCAATTATGAAACTGATCGTAGATAATTCTGAAACCACGAAAATATTGGCGATCAATTTGGGTGGAAATCACTTACCTTTTTCGAATGTTTGTGTCCCATCTTTTGTCACGTGACCCTACGTGTTCTTCCGAGGAGAGCTTTTCGTACGTCTTTTCGTTCGTTCGGCTTAATCGCGTCGTCTGAGGACATGCGAGTCCCGGGGCGCCAGCAGCTCGCGAGAAAAATTAATCGAAACAAAAATAGGGATTTCGCACGGAGGGGGCAACCACGAAACATTCGAAATAAAAAGAAATAATAAGATGCTCATTCCGGGAGGATGGTGGAAGAAAAAAAGAAAAAAAGATTAGAAGAAGAAGAAAGAATAATCCCAGGTGACAACTTAGAAGAAGTTGGCAACCGAAATAAGTTTTCTGGGTGAAGCATTTTCTTTTTTTTCCAATCCCAACTGCAGCGAAGAGCTTGTCGCTACCGCTTCCTATTCATTTTTCTTACAAGTTCATTATTCCATGAGGGTGGTTGATTCAAAACAAAGAAGCAGTTGTAGCTCTGCAAGGCCAGATTGCAGATAAAAAGATGCAAGTAGATTGCCGAAGTCATTTAAATAACGAAATGGAAACATAAGGAATAGAATAAAAGCATAATTCTGCGGTTTAAAATAGAACACTCCCTCGGAGAGCTTCTTAAACTAATTCAGTGAAATGATATTTCAATGACATGAAAATATGCTATTTCATATTGTGCATCAATCAAGAGTTATATGTCTACCATTCTTATTAAATAAAGCATACTCTAGGGGAAAGAGACCTATGGAACTTTTTAAAAATTAGTAAAAAAAAGGGAAAAAAAACTCTTCAGTTCTTAAAAACAATTTATTCTCGTCCACATGTATAATTTGAAAATTTTGTAAGCCTTTTAGAAAAAAAGAGACAAAAATTAGAAATCGCGAAAGGAATTTTTGTGAATCTACTTAACCAATTTTTTTTCTAATGGAGGGCACTCTTGAGCAAGTAAGTACATTAGCCCATTTGCCGCAACAAGGCCGGAAACCGCTACTTATTTTATCGTTACCCGGTGGGCACCTGTGAACCAAGTCACGGAGCTACGAGTAGCATCGCCCACGCTACACCACCACAAACCCGTTTATAGGGCGGGCCACATTCATCCATTCTCTGAGGAAATGACAAGAAATACAGAGAGGGAAAGTACATCCATGTCCGAGCCGGGATTCGAACCTGGGTCCTTCCCATCCGTAGCTACCACTAGACAGGTTGGGCGGCTACTTAACCAACATTATCACACACATATTTTAATATTCTAAGAAAAGTCTTCGAAAGTCAGTGGGCTCAGTTTTTTTTGAAAAAAAAAATTGATTACAGCTATATCTGGCGAGTGAGGCGGATGTCTGTTCATTCAAGCAGATTTATTATTCAAAATAATCTGACGGAAGCCGTTAGTTCTCAGTTTAGTTTTATATTTCCTTTTTATCTAAGATTATAAAATAAGCTAAAATTATCTTTACAAATTCTGTGTACTAATCCATTAAAAAAATTATAAAATAACTAAAAAACATTATTCAGAAATTCATAACTTTATTCATACAAACAAAATCAAATAATTATTCATAAGTATTTTATACAGTTATTCTATAATTATAAAATACTTATGAATTATTTGATTTTCGGGCTCTAAATTATTAATTTTTTTTAGTCATTCACTAATTCATCAACGTGTACTTATTAAAACGAAATATATTTTGAAATGACTGAGGTGATTTCATTTAGATAAAAATTAAAAAATATTCTATTATTTATAATACATACTTCATATAAATTATTTATCGTTTTAAATTATAAGGAGTAGATAAATTTAAAATTATAATAAAAATGAATGCCCTTTAATAGAATTACTCAAAAACTAATACTTCATACGGTGGAAATCCCGAATAACTTAATAAATGCAATTCCTTTTTCCTAATAAATGCAAAGTTTGCTCAAGTTCAGGAAGTCTTTCTTTTCAATATTTAATGTAAAAATCATATTCGTAAAACTATGTGAAAAAGTAAATTTGTACTGTTGGTTCATATTTCCTCTCGAAATTAATTCTACGCTTCCAAAAAGTATTACACAAGTATCGCAGTATTCTAAATAGCTGTACTTAAGTATCCATGGCAATAGTTCCAAAACAATGACGAATCGAAAAGGAATTGATAAACGAGAAAATATTATAAGTATTTCGGATTATGAATTTTTCACGTGTCTGCATATTTTTCTCATGTGTCAGTCGTTTCTTGACTTACAAATGTCAAATATGCTTTCTTAGTTTCGGGAAGGGGTGTGCCTAAAATTAAAATGACATTTGAATAAATAATATATAAATCGAAGGAATTTTATGAAGTTGTAATTTTTTACGCAATTTCTTGTAAATGAAACTAAGAAATAAATCTGTGTTTATTTTAAAAGGAAATTCTATAAAATATCAGATAAAGCAGAAGGTTTAAGAAAAAGCAAGAATAATTTCGTTTTACAGCCAGCCCTTAAACTCAAGTTACAAGCTAATTGTATTATTGCTGAATGAATAAGAAATTATTTTATTAATAAAATTGGAAATATCCAAAGAAAAAAGATTCGTAATTAGTTACACACGCAAGAGTTATCGACAAGTGACGATACATGTTTATTACCATCTCAATTCTTTAAATATTAAATAAACTTTACTGTGTTTCGAGAAATCGTGTATCACTCAAGCCGTCATCAAACATACTTAGCAGAGAAAAAATTAAATATGGAAAAATATAGAAGTAAACGAAGAGAATTGAGTAAAAGTGGTTGAAATCATAATTATTTTAAAATCACTATTGCCACAATCTAAAAAAGAAAAGTAATTCAACCGATAAAAAATTCTAAATATGATTCTGAATAGTTAAAGACTTATTCAATATGCACAAAAGGTTGGCTATCAAAATTGTTAAAATAATAAATTCAACTCCTCAGAATTAGAATTCAATAAATTACGTTATTGAGTAATTTTAATTCATTTGTTGGAAAACGTAGGATATTGTATGTATTATACGTTATGTGTAAAACTTTATTATACCTAAATAAAGTTTTATATATATATATATATATATATATATATATATATATATATATATATATATATATATATATATATATATATATATATATATATATATATATAATTAAATAAAGTTATATTATACTTAAATAAAGTTTATAAGTGTAACTTTTAAAAATCTATTTTCTCTCTCTCTACAATCTATTTTCTAAACTTTAAATAAATAATGTATTCATCAGACTTTATTATTAAAATATAATATATAATAATTATTATTTATATAAAATATAATTAATAATAATTACAATAAGTTATAAATATTATTAATTTTTTATTTTCATTGGTTGATGTTTTATATGAATGGTTATTATTATAGTCTCCCAGAGAATAGTTTGTCGGTTCGTATCTTTCCTTACATACTAAATGGCTCGGAACCTCGTCATGAAATAGGTTTCTGTTGAACGGTTCCTGGCTTACAAAAATTAAAAGTAGTTTCACAAACAATATGCAACGTATTTTTAAAATTATTTACAGTTATAATTTTATTTTTAATTATTTTGTTAGAGTCATTAAAAAATTAAATTATTCAATTCAAACTGGATATTTCCAGATTATTTTTTATAAATAATTGTTTAATGCTATAATGAAATTATTTATATAAAATATAATTAATAATTATAAATATATAAGGTGATATTAATGTGGTTTATTAATAACAAAAAATTAAATATGAATAAGGTAATTTTACATCCTTTACATAAATTGTAAAAGAAAAGCAACTCATTTACAGCAGTCAGTGAACTCAATTTTTTTAATGAGGCAAACAGCAGCAACAGCAAAAAAAAAAGCAACTCAAGTAAATAATTTGAAAGTCAAAAAGAGAGAGAAAAACATTTATAAACACTTACACGTGTCCCTCATCTTGATCTAAAAAAAAACCTTGATTTTCTGAAGGAGTTTTGGAAACGAGGGGAACTTCGTTCTTTTATCATTCTTTGTTTCGCGTGTAAACGAAAAATAAAACTTTTGCCACGTTAGTGATAACGTGGAAAAAAAGAAATCGACTCTATCACGGGACCGGGTCACAAACTCGTGAGCTTTTGGAAGACTTCCAAGGAAGTGAGCGGCGTTTGATTGAAAAACCCAACCACAGTTACGATTTGTGATTTGCTGCTGTTGTTCCGGATGCAAATGGCGTCAACTTTCGAATAAAAGTTGTCTTTTATTGTGTAGATCCGTTTCTATTAGTCAGTTGCCCATTTCATCCCCGTTCCTTTCAAACAATTACAAAGGTTTGCTTAAATCAAGGAATAATTTGGTAAATTAAAGAGAATGTGTTTGGAAAAGTATTTTGGAACGAGGAGCCCCGTTTTCTTTTCTAAATTGATGATTAAGATATAATTAGTGCTTCTGAAAGTAAAAAAAACAGGACGATATGTTTCTACAAATATAAAAGGGTTATTTTTTAAGGTGTAATCAATTAACCAACCATTTTATAAATAATTAATAATGGGTCTATAATAAGCTCTCAAAATTTCACAAGAATACTTAGTTAAAAAAAGTATTTAATTTTTTTATTTCTAGAAAGTACCAGCAAAATTTTTACAAGAAAAATCATTTTTTTTTAAATTGACTAAAAACAGACTTTTTGAAATACTTCGCTGGATAGGATATACATATTTGAGTACAAAGAGCGTAGACATTAATTATGGAAAGCATTTTCATTTGATGGCCTAACCTCCTATAGAAAGAGTTTATAAAACATTTGAGCAGTTGCCAAGTATTGATTTCCAGGTTGAATTTTTGCAGACAGTGAGCCATGTCACAAGGAAGGAAACCAAGTAAATTGGCATGTACCCATCTTGACAGACGTACATAAAGAACTTAAAAACAGAATATCCCCTCTCCGCTTGTTCAATCATAGCGTGTGATTTTTTCTCTGTAGCACTAATTCCTAAGAAGATTGGACCTCTGTGATAGGACAGCTTTCATCATATACCTTTTAGCCCATCGTGTAAAACAAGAAGCTGTTGTATGATTTTTAAACTGCTGCCTCGTATTGCCTTGCGATAGAATTACGAAGGAGAAAACCAGGAAACTTCAGGGCACCTTCTCCCACGTCAATTTTTTATTGGGCCATAATCAACTCTTAGCTCATCAGCAGGTACGTTTTTGGAAAGAATATTTGACAATTTTCAAGGTTTCGTCCTTTTAGGCATTTGAATATTACCCACTATCTATAAAATGTCTTACAAAAAAGACGTTTATAGTGGATGGTCAAACCGCAGCACTTAGTCTATCTGTTGGGAGGTGCAAATGTCAACCACTTGACATCAATGTAATATATTCGTATATTTTATGTTTTAATTTTCCAAAACTGGAATCTAATAGTTCTGAAGTTTTTGTTACTTTAAAATTTGAATTTCTAAGACACATATGAATTACAGGGAAGCTTTAATGAAATATATTTTGAACAAATAATGGAACTTTTTTTATGTATTTTTTCAAAACATTACTTTTTAAAGAAATGCTCATTTCGCGTGTTGATGTTCATTATAAAAATATTCATAAATTTTTTTAATAAATCATGATGCGTATACCATGCTTTTTCTTGTTTTTCAGGAACAAAGAGATTAATATCCTCTCGTTAATTTGCCGAAGAGCTTGAAATGCATATAATATACATAACTTGAGATGAAATTCATAGAAATCACGACTTAATCATGGCAGTAAAAGGAGATCGTAAAATTAGACTAGTATATTCAAAAAATAATTTTGTTTGCATTTATTAATCTTGATGAACTCTATTAATATCGTGCTGTACACTTGATGCTGTACATGCATTTCTAAAAGGACCAAAATCCAAAATTATCACTCCAGAGTAAACATCTGGTTTGGTCACTCTACTGACATATTTTATGCACTCACTATGACTTATTAAATTAGGAACTATAGATTAAATCTTTCCAAAGCACTAAAAATACCCATACCCGAGTTGGCAATCGAAGCCATGAGCTGTTGATTTAAAAAATCGAAGTGGAGACAATTTGTACAACAATTCTTGGAATACAACGATCTTGATGTCTGACGCACTCGAAATTCGCAGTATTTAATCTCAAAGAGCATATATTCATCTTCTTTAGGTTCATTATCGCTCTACCAGTGTGGAAATTTTGAGAAGAGAAAATAGCTCAGGAGTCTAGCTAATTACTCGACAACAATTAAAATAATTAATAATTACATTAATTAATAATTATGAAGCGATAGACAATGTCTCGCAGAAAATAACAAAATATTATCATTTTGCTTCAATGCGAGAAAATTTACAAATAACATAGTTTGTGATGTGAAATGGGGTCTTAAAATTGTGCTTCTATTCACTTTAATGCATAAAGACTAAAAAATAAAAATGTTTAAAACTATAATATTAAAAATATAAATAATAAACAAATGGCTTCAATCAGGGCTGTCTTATTTGTGTTTACATTCAGTACATTCTTCACTTCAGTTCAATGAACCGTTATCAGTCAGTTACCAAGAAATCCGAATGATATCCCATTGGCCTTAATAGAGTTTCGAGTGGTCAAAAAGCAAGAGTTCAGTGTCACAGTCGATAAGAGCTTTTCAGCATGTTTATGAATGAATCAACATTTAAACAGCTAAAGTGAAAGCTGGTTCATATAATAAAGAATCGGAGTAATTGAGCGAACGATATAGTCACGAACTCGCACATAGCCCATATAAAACTTTCACGATATAGTCATTACATTCGTTTAACTTATAATTAAAGTAAAGAGAGATTTGCTACTTTTATATTAATAAATGCTTGCAACACATTTTAAATAATGTGATAAATTGACTAGAGCCGAAGTCGGTCATAAGACATTTTATGATACGTCGAATGTTTGGTTTCCAACACAATTTACTTAGATAATGGAACGCATTCACTAGCTGCAGGGAAAAAATCTCATGCACCAATCTTTGCAGATAAGCATGCAAACAGCAGGTTAGGTTAGGTTAGGTTGGTTGGGTTTTGTGGCGCAAGGTCCAAAAAGGACAAGCTGCGCCAGATGCAAACAGCAGAAACAGCAGCAAGTATTTCGCACTGTTCAATAGTGACACTGGTATCTAACCCGGAACCTTACATTCTAAAAAACATAGACCACATGAGACCATGTTGAGATTCATATGATACATGTATGTGTGTGTTGTGGTTTTAGCTCATCGGAAGGCATTTTAATATCAATCTTGGGCTGAGATTTACTTTAAGGTCACTCTTGGCGCGACTCTTCCACATTTGGAGAAAAATAACATTTTCTAGCAACCCAACAAATTTCGACCAATCGCAGATGAGGGATTCCAATCAATCAGGCAATGTTTTTCAATATTCTGTTTATCTTTAGATCTCGCTTGTGCAAAATGGCGAGATTTTTGGTGGCTTTTTGAAAAAATCCCGAGACTGACCGTAAATTTTTACCCAATCTTGAGGGGGACTTGTCGCAAATAATGGGCCGTATAGACGTATTTTAAGGGAAGAAATATGGAAAACTTCAACACCAATCCGGAAAGACGTGCATGCACAAGCGCAGCATCCGTCTCCCATTGTTTAACAGTGGCTGGAATTGAACCTAGAACCTAACGTTCTGAAAAGCGATGTGATACCACTAGGCTATGCATTTGAATGAACGAATACATGCACATTGTTAAAGGAACTGTGAACTTAATTTTTCTGCCTTACTGCTAATATCTTGTTTTTAAGTGACATCTAAGCTTCCTGACATTCAGCAATGGTAAACATCATGGTAAAAGCGTGTGCTGCCAATATATTTGACAGTTGAAAGATACCACAAAGAAAAATCAAATCTTAAAACATGTGAAGTATTCAAACAATACATAATTTTGCACGCAATTAGAGTCTCCTTGAAGCTTAAATAATGCAAATGTTTATTATAATTATTTTATTAGTAATAAGGACGTTTAACAATAACTCTTGCGTATTAAACGCTTCATAGTAGACAATAGCTCTATCAACAATATACTTAAAAAATAATGAAACTGAAATTAATGTAAAATATCTTTTTAACTGTACCAATTTCTGTTGGTTTATCTCTTAATATAGAAATTGTTTAATTTATTATTAATAAGTTTAGTGATTACAGTATGAGAATTTTTTTCTCGGTTCTTGATAATAATATCACTTAAAGGATACATTTCCCGTATAAATGACTTTTCCAACCCAGTTTTTATTTTTATTTTTTTATTTTAAGTGCAAATAATGTAGTGTAAAAATAATAAATTTTATATTTTGAAAATTTATATTTTACAACACTTTTTATAATTATAATAAAAAATTATTAAAACGATTATTACGATAATAAAGTTTAAAATCTAAAATTTAATTTTATTAAGTAATTAAGCAACACAATAATGTTTAAAATGATTCTGTTTGATGATTAATAGTTTTAATTTAGCACAGATTAAAACTCAGAATGATGATTAAAATTAATAAATTGGTTAAATGCATGTATTTGATGATTAACAATGATATAATGTTGCTTAAAATAAGTACAATAATAGTTAAAAACGCGTTGTATTCAGCAACATTTGAATCATAAATTATGATTAAATTTTATAATCATAATTTATGATTATACTGACTGATTCAATACAATATTTTAATCACGAATAAAATTCTAATCATAAATTATGATTAAAATTACATTCGTGACTAAAATATTTTATTGAACAGCTTCTTAATAGGATAATGCGAGGATAAGCTTTTTGATGAGGTGATTATAGCTGAATGATTACTCTTAACAAATAATACGAAACCACTGGAGCGTTAAATCTAATATATCATTCGCAGTGAATATAACATTCATAGAATATTACAAAGAATTAAAATTTAACTATCAAATAACTTAAAATAGCAGTGACTATCGGAATCTTCAGGTTGAAGTATTTCACAAATTCCTCTCTACTTTTATATTATAAATTTACATAACATCTTTTGTCTCTGAAACTTATATTCCAAATGCATTGACTATAATTTTGAAGAGACATCTATTAATTTTTGAAAATAAATCTAGAAATTTGTATGGTTTTCCCATTTTTTTTTCTTTTTTAAAAATGAAATAAAAATGCAAACAAAATATTCAACCGCAATTTATGGCGCGCGTGAATGTTTGCGAAGTAAAAGATAAGCGAAAGTGTAAGAAATATAAGCTACAAATAGCTAGATAAACTCTTTTTTGTGTAAGACAATATAATCACGTCTGTGACCTCCCCCCTTATCGTAAGCATTCCGCGCTGTAAATTTTTTTGAAATAAAAAAAGAATCTTTTCTTCTTCCCTGAATGTTTTCTTATCTTCCTCCTCAGAGACATTGAAGATCGCCCTTTGTTTCACGTGTGTCATTGTTACGCGAATGGAATTGCGTATTAATGGAATCAGGGTCCAATGAGAGTGGACTGCCCGACGTTTCTGTTTCATTTGATGGCTTTTTATCTCAGCGACTTCGTGACGGCCTCGGCAAACTCTACTTGAAATAAAGGATGACGCAATGGCGTTTCGTTCTCATGTAATGCGCCTTTTATTTATGCTGATTCTTCAACCTAATTTTTTTAGAATTAAAAATGTGGTATTTGCTAAAATATAACCAAATTTTTGTTTTAAAAAAATTGAGTACATTTTGAAGTGTATTTCAGCTTAATCGTAATAGGTTAAATTAACTATCATTAATTAATTAATCCTGTTCCCATGAGGTTAATAATTTAATTCCAGTTAGAATTATATTAAACGCATAAAACAATAGTTTTTCATTGATTAATATTTTAAATTTGATTTATATCGAAACTATTCCGGTTTTGACACTACTGTCCAGTATAAGTTCCTTAATTCAATCTAGCTTGAAAAGGCATCGTTTTCATTTCTAAAAAGTTGCGGGATTGATACCTGATTCCAACAAAAACAACAATACTTCAAAAATTCAAACATTTAAACTTTCATTGAACTTATTGATGTCTTTCTAAGGGTATTTAAATGTTCACAGCTGAAAATCATCACCATGAAACAAATAAATTAGTAATACGGCGTCTAACGTGTTGTGAAAATAACACAATTTAGTACTGACAATATAACTCAAATACATAACTTCTACCAACTTTATAAATATAATATTTGAATATCAAAACTAATAAGATCATCATAGTGTAATTTTAAATAATTCCTTTTAAGAATAAAAAATAAATCATGAAAATGGAATTAAAGTTTTAGAAGATTCTGAAATCTTATAATTTCCAATTTGTAATTAATATTATATATATATATATATAATTATATTAATACTTTTATAAATAAAAAATATTAATATTTATTTGTTTGTTATCATAATTAATTTTCTTGCAAAAATATCTAAAAGTATATGGACAAAAGTTTTTTAAAATTATAAACACACATATTTAAAAATAGTTAAAAACATTGAATTAGAACACAGTTATAAGAAATTTTAAGATTACAATACAGTAGTAAGAAATATTTCGCTTTTTTTTCAATTAAAAGTAGAAACTGAACTCAATTCTCATTTTTAAAAAAAAGGAATAATTATTTTGTTGATCCTCAAATACAAGTTCACACATAAAATATGTATTTTGAAATATCTAAGTTGACTTAACGGTATTTTGGTGAAAAATGAACTTCTCGGGAGTTCATTGAATATAAATTCCAGTCAATATCAATGCCTTTTCCTTTTTTATCTCAAAAACTGCTTCGTCATCGTTCTCTGCTGTAATTCATCTCAATTTATTTTTCATTCGATTATCTTTTTCCATTTCTTTTGATATTCCTATTAGATAAGTTAATTATAAAAATGAACCACAGTTCTATAAAATAATTGCTTAGAGCCTATAAAGACAACAAAAACTATTTAATGTAGGGAAAGATAATAAGAATGAGTTTTAACAATCACCAAAACAGGTTTCTGATAATCAAAGCTTTAAGAGATTTTCTTTAAAGGTTATATAACAAATTTGATTTAAAATTATGAAATGACTAATGTTTAATTTGATCCTTTTGTTACATATGAGTACGGATTGAATTGGTTTACGGTCTCATATTGGTTACGAATGTCGATTGTTTGCCATTTTCGTCGCTGTTGTTGATTCTTGAATGGTCATAGTTTGTACTCAAGGACTGGTTTTTCCCTTGTCTTTCTACCATTATGTTCCCCCACGGGATATTTTGATACTCTTTTTTTTGTATCCTATGGTTCGCTAGTTACTCGATCTGTGATTAATTTTTACATACGATGTCAAAGTCAACTATTACTTGTAGTTTAAAAGTAATGTCCACCTGACAGAGAGCGCACCATTCAACGTTTGTCTTGTATGACTATATATATATATATATATATATATATATATATATATATATATA